>QANZ01048438.1:0-36327 GCA_003254925.1 Chamaecrista fasciculata
ATGAATTAAAAATCTTTTTAACTTCCATCTCTGCTTTTTTTTTTCCCCCCAGTTGTGCGCATGCATGATAGAGTGAATGGAAGATCACCATATCAATCATTTTCAACTTATTATTCAGTGATACTTTCATTAGCTTAATTTAATGTTATAATTCTGCTTATTTATATATGTGCATGCAGAGCAGAGACTACTATCATCTATCTCTGATTTAGCCTTCAAATTCGATTTTATTTTTTAATTAAAAGCAAGTTTTCTTTTTCAACATGTTTAAACACGTACGAAATTATAAAGGACAGGGTTTAAGGAAAAAAAGACTGTTGCTATTCATTTCATTAAAAAAATGTAAACTTTAAAATTTTATTTTCCACGTTTTATTATTACTTTTATTTTTTTTAATGTATAGTAATTTTATTAAAACTACTTGATCACAAATATTCAAAAAGTTCAGGTTAATTTTGTTATTTCCTTGTAATATAATTGTCATGTCAAAAGCCAGAACAATTTTAGTCCGTCTTTGTATTACAAGCTTGAATTGTTGGGCCTTCTGTTTTGAAATCCATGCAGTTAGTTTTGTCTTTTGGGCTTTGGCCCAATTAAGTAGCTTTTGTGTCAGGTTGACCATTATGGAAGCAATTCTCCTTCTTTCTGTTGTTTTCTTCATACCACCTTTTGGTCCTCAATTTTTAACCCTTTTAATTATTTTTTTTTTGGGTCCAACATCTTTAAATAACTACAATCATAAATTAATTAGCTTTTAGTCTCAATCTCACAATTTAAAGTTAATGAAAACAATAATACTTTTTGTTTTTGAACAGAATCACTATTATTAAACAACAAACACCAGCAAAAAACAAAGAACAAGAAAGCCACCAAATACAAACCAACCAAACTAAACCCAAACAACAGGGCAAAAAAACCAAAAAAACTCAACCAACCCCAACTTTATTAGTACACCCATAACCAGCAGAATTAGAAACAAGAATGGAAACAAGAGGGGATGGGGGAGAAGACACCCAATCCAGAGGACACATCCCCTCTAAACAAGACTTGGCAAGCCAATCGGCTGCCTTGTTTGCAACCCTTCTAACAAAAGAAAGAGATACAGACTCCAAACTAGTAAGAAAAGAACTAATATCAGCTAAAACAACATCACAATGCCAATCAGCAGCACAAGCACCCTCCACCATCTTCACAATTGCCTCACAATCAGTCTCCAACAACACATTCGACCAACCATGATCAACAACCACACACAGAGCTTTTCTCACAGCAATAGCCTCAGCAAGCAGAACCAAAGAGGCAAAAAAAGAGTCACAAACTCCATCTACAACAAAACCCCTTGAATCTCTACAAATAATACCACAACCAGCCATGAGAGAGGCACCGTGAAAAGAAGCATCTATATTAACCTTCATAAAACCAGCAGGAGGAGGTTGCCACAAAACATCAGAACTACTACCACAATCAGCTATCACAGTACTAACAGTCCAAGCAGACCAAAAGGAATTAACACCAACAGAAATTTGAAACCAGCAGCTATCGGGTCCACTTGAGTACCTTCAAAAATGAAAGAACATCTGTCCTTCCACACCTGCCAACAAATAAAACCAAAACATCACTTTGCAAAATCATCAAAACCAACAGCATTCAAGAGAAAATCCTCACACCACTGCCTGAAACTTGTGACACTGCAAGCAACCACCCTCAAACTAATTGGGCTACAAAACCACACCTTTTGAGCCCAATCACAAGTGATAAGAAGATGCTCCACAGACTCAATCATACCACCACAGACAGGGCATAAAGGGCAAGAACTACACTTCCTTTTAAACAGCATCTCCTTGGTTGCAATAGCACCAACACATGCCCTCCACAAAAAGTGCTGAATCTTGGGGGGAAAAGGACCCTTCCAAATGGCATCCCATAACTTGGGAGACCCCTGAAAAGAATAACTAGGTCTCTGCAAATCAGCAACATGATTACAATCTCTGGAAAGAAAATAACCACTTCTCACCGAATACATCCCACTCTTCACACCACCCCACATCTGTTTATCCTCCTTAGCAACCAAAGGCAACGGAACAACTTTAATAGCACAAGCTTCCCTACTTGAGATCCATTGACTAATAGAATCCAAGTTCCACTTCCCACCTTCAATTAAATCGCAAACTTTCCTAGCATCACACATACAACTAGAATCACTAGATAAAATGGACCCACCATCAATTCCAGAGATCCATTTATCCTTCCAAACATCAATATTATTCCCATCCCCCACTTTCCAAACCAACCCTTTAACCAACAAATCACGGCCCGCCAAAAGACTATACCATCCCCAAGAAGCCCTAGAGCCTCTCCCACCATCAAGAAAAGAGCAATTAGGAAAGTATTTACCTTTAAGAAGCCTCACCCACAACTCATTCGGGTTGCAAAGAATTCTCCAAGCTTGCTTGGTAAGAAGTGCATCATTAAAATTTGAAAATTCACGAAACCCCAAACCACCCTCTCTCTTTGATCTGCACAGTTTATTCCAAGAAACCCAATGAATTTTGCAGTTGTCCCCATTCTGACCCCACCAAAAATTAGAAACCAAGCTGTCAAGTTCCATACACACTTTCTTTGGAAACTTGAAACAACTCATAGCATGCGAAGGGATAGCATTAACAACCGCCTTGATCATAACCTCTTTTCCAGCATAGGAGAGAAGATTCTTCTTCCATCCAGCAAGCTTCTTACGAACCTTCTCCTTAATAAACCCCAAAGCAGCCACCTTAGACCTGTCCCAAACAGTCGGCAAACCCAAATAACGACCAGGAGAACCAGCAGGACCAATACCCAAGATCTGACCAACAGCATCCCTCACATCCTGGGAAGTGTTAGCCGAGAAAAAAAATACCAGACTTGTCCAAATTAGTCTCCTGTCCAGAGACCAAACAATACAAATCCAGAATTTCTCTCATCTTAAAACAATTCTCATTTGTAGCCCTAATAAAGAACAAGGCGTCATCAACAAAAAAAACAATGAGAAAGCAACAGGCAACCCCTAGCAAGCTTCACACCCTTCAAAGTACCCTGAGCACAAGCTTCACTCACCATACAAGATAAAACATTAGCTACAAGAATAAAGAGGTAGGGGAAAGAGGGTCCCCTTGCCTCAAACCTCTTTCAGGCACACAAGAAGCAACAGAGCAACCTTCAAAAAGAAGATTGTACTTCACAGAGCAGACACACTCCATGACTCTACTCGCCCAAGCCTCATTAAACCCAAGCTTCAACAAAACAAACTTCAAAAAATCCCACTCAATCTTGTCATACGCCTTTCTCATATCCATCTTAATGGCAACTTCAAACTTCCCACCCAACTTCTTGTTTCTCAAATAGTTATAGGCTTCATGTGCAATATACACATTATTCTGAATGAGGCGACGAGGAACAAAAGCCCTCTGTTGAGGAGAGACAATAGAAGGCAAAATACCCTTCATCCTATTAACCAAAACTCGAGAAATGACCTTGTAAACAAAACTACAGTGACTGATAGGTCTATACTGTCCCACCATTTCTGGATTCTCAACTTTGGGAATAAGCACTATATTAGTGCAATTAATATCAGCAAGAGAGCTTCCTTTTTCAAAAAAATCTCTAACCAGCGGCACCAAACGATCCTTAATAACCTCCCAACAAGATTGAAAAAATAGGCCAGAAAAACCATCAGGCCCAGGAGCCTTGTCCTTGCCTAACTGAAACACAGCTCTCTTAACTTCTTCAACCTCAATTTGCTTCATCAAATCACAATTAACCGCATCAGAAATCACATGCTTAACAAAACCCTCAACTTGAGAGAAATCTCTAGCACCAACTGTGGAAAAGAGTTCCGAGTAAAAATTCTTAAAACAATCAGCAATTCCAGCATCACCCTCAACCCAAAGGCCATCATCACCCCTAATTTTTGTGACCTTATTTTTCTGCCTCCTCTGCATACAAACAACATGAAAAAACTTAGAGTTTTTGTCCCCATACTTAGCCCAATTCAAGCGTGCCCTCTGACCCCAATACTCTTCCTCAACTTTCCAAGCCTGCTCAATATCAGATTCTAGACTCTTGACCAAATCAGCCTTATCTGAAGACCAATCGCCATCACAAATATCATCCAGCCTCTGCTTTAAGTCAGAAATCAGCTTTGAACAATTAGGGAACACTTTCTTTCCCCAAGCATCCAAAGCCCTAGCACAACAAGCAAGCTTGAAAGCAAAAACAGTAGCAAGATCACCCTCATCCATATCAGAAGAAGAAACCCAACTCCTCAACACCACACCCAAAAACTCGGGATGTTCTACCCAGAATCTTTCAAACTTAAAACATCTCTTCCTTCTTCTCCCACCAGATGAAAAATCCAGAGCAAGTAAACAATGATCAGACCTAACCATGCTTTGGACAGACAACAAAGCCTTCGGATACGCCTAAAAAAAATCTAGATTACAAACAACACGATCCAACCTCTCACGAATATGATCACAACCCTGCTGCCCATTATTCCAGGTAAACTTTGGCCCTTTGAATTCAACTTCCATCATATTGCAATAAAAAATCCAGTTCTGGAAAAGAGCAAAAGAGGCATCAGATCTAATATTACCCCCCTCTTTCTCCGACTGACAAAGAATTTCGTTAAAATCACATATACACAACGACAACTCCCCATCACAAGGCTTCAAACTGTACAACAGCCTCCAAAATATGCACCTCTATCTTGAGATCTCGGCAGCCCAAACACAAAGGAAACAAAGCAAGGGCCATCCAAAAACGAAGCCAAGACCACAATATGAACAATATTCTTTGAACTATACAAAATCTGAATATTCACATCTTCATTCCACCATAAAGCAATACCCCCAGCAAAACCAATTGGATTGACATAAAAAGCATTGCCAAAACCAAAAGATCCCCTCCTAATCCTTTCCAACTTTTTCTCTTTCATCCTTGTTTCTGTGAGAAAACAAACCTGGGACTTAAATTTCAAACACGAACCCTTAAGCTCCTTAACTGTCAAGGCAGCCCCATGACCTTGACAGTTCCAAGAAATGAAACTCATTTATCCTTGGCGTCTGTTTTCGATCAGCCACCAAAACCCTCCTCAGCATAAACATTCTCAGCAGTAAACTTCTTTGCAGTAAAACACCAGCTTCCATCTTCATGTCTGACAACCTCTCCAGACTGAACAGTTACCTCAAAAACATTCTGCTTGGGCCACTTGCAAACTTCCTCTTCAATAAGCTTTTTCTTCACTTTACTCAATTTTCCTTTACCCGCATTCATGATAGGTTTCCCTTCAGCAAAAATAGGCTTATCAGAGAACTCAAACAATTTCAGCTTCTTACTCCTCGAAGATTCAACCACATGCTTTTAAACCCTCAGTCAAATAACCAGCCACTAATTTCTTCAAACTATCACCCTCAGGAACTAAATCCTCAGGAAATTCAACAAAATATTCTGATTTGAGCGAAGATTTCACCTGATTTAAAGGAGCCACAGGATCATTTCCTCTATCTGAACTATTGGAAACACACTTCCCAAAGAAGCCTTACTACAACCACCTTTCTCAAGCTCATCTGCTGACCTCCATCTCCAAATAGGACACAAATCTTTCTCAACATTCTCATCATAAACTCTAGTATTCTGTCTAAGAGTTTTAACTGGAGCAACACCAAGCCAGTTCCCATACTTAGGCTTCCCTGCATCACGATTAGACAGAATTCTAACCTTCTTACATTCACGATACTCATGCTCAATCACTCCACATTTATAACAAAAATTTTGTAATTTTTCATACTTCACAGAAAGCCAAAGTCTCTCCCTATTAGGTCTCAGCACCCAAATTCCATCAATTAAAGGCTTAGCAACATCGATCCAGACCCTAACTCTCAAAAACTCTCGCAAAACCCTACCATCAACAACTGGATCTTCACTTCCAACACCTCACCAAAACTACTGCCCAATTTCAACGCATTCGCCTTCGACAATCCTCCAATCGACATGCCATGGATCTGAATCCAATAAGGACATCTCGACCAGCTCACTTCCTGAATAGAGTCGAAGGAATTCCATTCTTGAACAATCAAAAGATAGCCTAAAATCAACCAAGGCCTATCTCTCAAAATTCTATCATATTCACGCCGCTCATCAAAGGAAAAAATGAAAAGATCGTCCTGAATCTTCGTAATATTCACACCTCCTGACAGATTCCAACCTTTCAAAATCATACTCCTAACAGTATTTTTATTCAAAGCCTTTTTTGTCATCAATTTACCAATCAGCACAAAGTTATCAACATTTCTAGCATCACTATCCTTCCAATCAACCTCTACAACAACCTCTGTATCAATCTCCATAGCAAGAAAGAAAAGACGAAACAAGCTAGAAAACCTAGCTCAAGAAATTGAAGAGAGAAGCAAGAAAACAACCACTAGTTGAAAGATTTAGAGAAAACCTGAATAAAATCAGTAGCTCTCATGTCCAGATCGCGTCGAAACCCTACAAACAGAGAGGAGCATCAAGGTCTCTACCGCCAAGAGGAGGAGAGAAAATCGCTAGATAGAGTGAAGAGGGGGGTTGTTGAGTTAACCAAGAATGAAAAAAATACTAATACTTTAATTTAGGTTTAGATTATTTTTTAAATCAATTAAGATGTTACAATAATATTTTAGGGATCAAAGTGTAAATTTGGTCTCATATCTTTTGCTCAATTTCCAATTTAGTCTCATATATTTTTTGTTGTACTTTTGGTCCCATATCTTTGGGTCAGTTCCCCATTTGGTCTCATATATTTTTACGTTGCAAGTTTGGTCCTATATCTTTTAGTCAATTGCAGAATTGGTCCGGTATCTTTGGATCAAGTGCATAAGTGGTCCTTTTTAGTACATAGAAGTGGTCCTATATCTTTGTAAAAGGATCAACTAACGATTGATGTTTTGCAAAGATATGAAACCAATTTCGTAATTTGACCAAAAGATATTGGGACCTTTTGCAAAAATATAGGACCAAAAGTGCAACAAAAAAAATACAGGGCCAAATTGAGAACTCAGCAAAAAATATGGGACCAAATTTACACTTTAACCTATTTTACGTAACCACATCATTAATTAACATTTGGATCATCATGTTATCAAACAAAAAACCAATCTTCAGAAAGAACAGAGAAATTTCCTTTCGAGCTGGTCAAAGTCTTCAAGCAGAGAGATGTCATGTCGTATTAATTCATCGTCGATCTTTCTCCTCCAATTATACCTCACCCATATTATTTTTACAATTGTTGACTTACAAGTCAACGATATGATGATGGTGAGAATTGAATTATTTGTCTATTATTTTTTCGCTTCATCCGTTATTAGAGAACTGAATCCAATTCCTGTTCTTACTCTCACCCACAGCGATTACCACCATGATCGTCCATCATAAACATCATTGTCGTTTGGCCGTGCTTATTATCCTCTCTTTAACTTTTCTTCTTCTTAACCTCTTTCCCATAGCTTCTGAGTCTCGAGATTGCAATAAACCTAGCAACACTCGTAATTTAAGGGAAGGATGGCCTCTGCTTCAGACCGCAGTGGACAAAGTGATTAATCAATTAAAAGGGTTTGATAACTCAAGTTTCACATCTGAGCAGTACATGCTCTATTATACGTATCCTTCCAAATTCCTATTTCCTCTTTACTGCATTGGGTTTTTATTGGCTTTTAGGGATGCTTGGATTCTCATAATTGATTGATTGTTATAGGTTGATGAATCTATTCGTTGTTCACAATGTTGCTTGTTCTGTGGAGTTTCTGCGTGTGTTAATGTTAATTTAGTCATTAGCATTGAAAGAAATTTGGGTATAAGGATAATATTGAAAGAAATTTTATCAGTGGGGGACTAAATTGAAAGTCATTATATATATAATGGCTAAAATACAATTTTTCTCTTTATCAATGCGTGTTTGATCTTAACTCAAGTATGCAGAATTGTTTATGAATTGTGTACCAATCGACAGGGTGATGAAAACTCTAGGTTGCTCTATCAACAATATAAAAGGGTTTTTGACGAATACATTAATTCCACTGTAAGTCTAATTTTGAGATTGTTGTTAGTGTTTGACTATTTGTACACTTCCCTGCGTGCTTCAATCCTCAAAGTTTTGGCTAAGATGTGGAAAAGGTCAATAATAGAAACATTACCTGTGACATGATCGACTGTTTCCGGTTTTACTTTCCTTATCAGGCTCTGCCATCTTTGAGAGTAAAGAAAGATGAAACCTTGTTGATAGAGCTACATAGAAGATGGTCTAATCACAAAATCATGACTAGGTGGCTTTCAAGATTTTTCCATTATCTTGATAGATACTATATCCCCAGATTGGGGCTTCAATCTCTTGAAGAAAGTAGCTTTTCTTCCTTCTACGACCTGGTCAGTGATTAAATTTTATAAAACACTCCCTTCAATTTTCCTTATCTGACATTAACTCTTGCCTACTTGTTTCAGGTGTTTGGGGAGATGAACAAACAAATAGTGGATGCTGTATTGTCTATGGTATATAGTTCTTTTTTCAATGCACTTGATATTTCTTGGAGTTCACTATGCAGTCTTCATTGTCAGCTTCCTGTCTTCAATATCATTCTTAACAGAATTGAGTTAGCAGCTGAACAAAGTCGTATTCTCCATATAATTTCTAATGGATTCCCGAATTAAAAAGATAGGAGTCAGAAAGGAAAGTGGGGGTTCTTAATAGAATTTTGGGTAGCAGGGACAGAGTGGCATAGAGGGATTTTGATACAAACTAGAGAAATTGATAAAATGGAAAGACAGATGAATAAGAGGATGGATGAATGAGTATCAATTCCCAAATAGAAAACGGGGATTATACATCAAGCGTAGCCATATTCGAGTCGGCGAAACTCCTAGACTAAAAGTCTATAACCAAATTCATCTTACCTCCTTACAATACATTCTTCTAGTTATAAAAGAAGGGAAAAGCAAAGAGAAAATATCCCAAATGCATGGGCCCCCAAAGACTAACGCATGTGTAGCAATCAACCCAAAATGGTACATGCCTCATGCGTTTTCCACTTGCAGTGTGCAACTCAGCTACTGATGTGTCTCTTGTGTCCAATTCACTCAAATATGTGGCTTCCATGTCATGCTTGGCACTGTTATTTGTATCAGATTTCTGCCTTGAGAATGAGAAATATCCGAGTGGGTGAGAGACTGAAAGCCATTCAAGAGAAGTTCCAGTGAGGAAAATGGGAATAAAAGCAAGTCTTAGTAGTCTTGAAACACTAGAATATCTTTTTTTTTTTTTCTTTTTTTGTCCTGGGTTCATTTTCTGGCTCTGATTACTTCTTTTCTTTCATTCTGCAGAGGTTGTAATCTGTTGTTCCCTTAATTATGAACTACGACTATTTTTCTCTCCTATTTTCTGGTTCTGTTCTTGTATTTGACTTTTCTTCCTTCCTGGCATCCATCAGTTTCCTTCTCTTCATTTTCGTTTTCTTCTTTTTTGTTACTAATATCATTTTCTTCATCTACTATCCTGAGCTAGATTTCAGTCACTAAAATGGTGGAAATTTGAAGTTTTGCTATTTGACCAAGAAGAATCAGTTTACCTAACTGACCACTTCCTATAACTTGATTTCATTTTTTTTTTCCTTTGATAGTCATGAATGAGGTTAAACTGTTTCTATTGGCAAGTTTATGTCTTACCACCCTGCCTGACTTTCATGGTCAGATTGATCGGCAACATGCCGAAGAGCACATCGATGGTGCTTTGCTCAATAATGTGCTTGCTATCTACGTGGAGATTGGAGATGGCTCAAGAAGATCCCACGCAAAGGGCTTTGAACAACTGCTTCAAGGCAATGCTGCATTCTATTTTGATGGGGCTTCTAGTTGGATAGCAAGCTATTCATTTAAGGATTACAAACCTAAGGTCATTTCAGTTTTAATCTATTTTATACTCAAGCTAGTTTATAATTACATGAATTCATTACTCAATTAGTCTCTTACTTTCTCTTGATCTAAACATGGTCCACCACTCTGAACTCCATGCTTTTTTTTTAATTGTAAATTGTGGATATTTTTGTTAGGTTGAATTACTTAGTGCCCTGAAAAGCTTTTCCATCTCTCAGCTATTTCATAGTAAGAACTACACTGCACATTTTGCATCTCAAATCACTTCAATGAAGTAAACCAACCTCCCGATACAATTATAAGATTTGAATATAGAAACAAAATGTTGAACTTTAATTATGTGAACTTTTGTATCCTTCATGAAACTTGTTTTATAACTGCACATGGCTTTCTGGTATTTAGCACAAAATCATGGCATTATTAGCGCCATTGTATAACATGTACCCTCATATTACTTTCAAAATGTGCTTATATAACTTGTTGGTTGATATTCTTTATCTGGACCACTATTATTATTTTGGAAAGACTATGCCATTTCTTTTGCTGCATAAATTAAAGTTTCACAATAGTATGACACTCACTCATTTTTGTGTAACCATTTCAGGAAGAGAAATTGATTGAGGATCCAATCAATTCAACAAAGAAAGTCAACTTGAGAAGCTCCGATGGAGATTTCTTTATAGTTGACTATGATATTGCACTGATGTCAAAGACAATCAAGGACATGATTGGAACCCATTATTCTGGCTGTACCATTCCCGTCAAAGTTAGTAGCAAAATCTTGGCCAAGGTCATGGAATACTGCTACAAGCATGTAGAATCTTCTAATTCCGACGAGCACAAGGCCTCAGAAAATGATCTCAAGGATTGGGAAGCCAAATTCTTAGAGGTTGACCAGGCCACTCTATTTGATCTTATTCTAGCTTCAAATTACTTGAACATCAATGGTCTGCAAGATCTGACATCTTCAAAAGTAGCAGAGATGATATTTGGGAAGACTCCTGAGGAAATTCGTGAGATGTTTAACATCAAGGAAGACTTTACCCACAGGAAGAAGCCAAAGTTCGCAAGGAGAACTCGTGGGCATTTGAGTAGTTTCTTGAAGTTTTCAGCTGAAAAGGATTAAGCATGTTGTTCTATGTGAGTAGTGTCTCGTTATGTGACTCAGTTGATCCATGTGGGAAGGCCAAAGGTACTGTATAAATAAGCAATAAGTAAATGAACATGTCCCATTACAAGAATTTTATACAAATGACAGATCTGCATTTTTCTCTTCTGTTGATTGCCTCCTTTCGTCCATTTTTGTGTCTGTTGGATCTTGTGGATGGGATTGCTTTCTCATTATGTTGGTAAATTAATCTCTGGATAATGCAGTTGATAAGTACAGGGTCACGTTCTTTTCATATGTTTTGAATAGTTTTGCTTTATATGTAGATCTACCTGTTTTACTTTTTAAAGTTATAAATTGTATTTTTTTAATACTAAAATATAGAACTTCACTAAAATCTTATGATTCTCTCATTTCTGATTTCTATTGGTTGTTTAGAAATCTATAACTATAAGGGTTTGTTTGAATTCACGGAGGGGGAGGGGAGGGAAGAGATTGGAGGGGGAGGGAAGGGAAGAGAAGGGGGATTAATCCTCTCAATCTTTCCCCCTGTTTCAATTATCAAAAAAACTAAAGTAGAGGATATTGAAGGATTAAATTATGACATTAGTGTCAATTTACTATTTTACCCCCTTTTAACATTGTTTAGAAAATTAAGAAAATTTGACTTTTTTTTAATATAAAGATTAAGCAATATCAGATTAATTATTTATTAACATAAATAAATAAATAAAAATATGTTAATTTTTTCTAACCGAGCCTAATTTTTACAATCGAGATGAGCTGATTTTTTCCAACCAGACCAGGTAGAGCCAAATTTTTGCGATCGGGCCGAGCCGAACTTTCTCGACTGGGACAGCCCGAGCCAAATTTTTCCGACCGGGCCGGCTCAAGACAAATTTTTTCGATCGAGTCGGCCCGGGCCAATTTTCCCGACCGGGCTGGCCCGAGCCAAAATTTTCCAACCGGGCCAGCTCGAGTCAAATTTTTCCAACAGGGCCGGCCCGAGTCGAATTTTTCCGACTGGGTCGGCTCGGGCTATTTTTCCCGACCGGACTGGCCTGAGCCAAATATTTCGAGGCGGGTCCAAAACAAAAAAAATTGTTTGAGGACCAAATTGGAATAAGATATAGTTTGAGGACCAAACTGGAATAAAAAATAGTTTGAGGACCAAAATAAAATAAAAAATAGTTTGAGAATCAAAAGAAACAAAGATTAGTTTGAGGACCAAAATAATCCCATAATTTGAGGACCAAAACAGAACAAAAAATAACTAGAGGACCAAAATGAAACTAACCTCATAGTTTGAAGACCATAATGACTATTTAAATTAAAAATTGTTACAAAAAAAAAAAGGAGAGTTCTAAATATTTCAAATTTGCACTATAATTTAAATCCTCCATCACTCTCTCTCCTCTCCTTCTTCATTATCTCTCTCCCCAAAGAAGGGGGAGAGTTCTCTAATCTCCTCCCTTCCCTCCCCTTCTCCCCCAATCTCCCCAATCCAAACACACCCTTAACTCTAATCTCTGTGATAAGCGTAAAGCAGGTCCAGGGGAGGAATTCTTGAAGTTATTATAACAATCAATGAAAATGCAGGAGTTTTTTTTTCTAAAAATTATGTTATACTAATTCAATACATTAATTTTTTTTGGCCCAAATTAAATACATTAATTTAATAATTATAGAAATATTATGAAATGATCTTGAACAAGTATTAATAAGTTACATAGTCTCAAGTCTCAACTCGTATTAGAAAATTAATCCCCTTCAAAACGCCCATTGTCGAAGAAAAAAAAAAGATGGAGAGATTAAAAGAGAGGATATAGGAAGAAAAAAATAATAAGAGGGCAACAGCTATAAAGTATGACACTCTATTTTGAGAACGTGTCGCTGTGTTAGACATGTGTATGTGTCCGACGTCTATACAAAATATATTCATAAGTTTCACGATATAAAATTATTTTTTTATGTTGTTAACTTGACAAATAATAGAAAATAATAACACATATGACTATATTATGAATAAATATTGTAATTTTTAAAATTTTTATTAAAATTAATGATTTTTTAATTATTTATGTATATATATATGTCGTGTCGTGTTGCGTTGCGTAATTTTAAGAATTTGACATGTTGGTGTATTCATGTCCGTGTCTGTATCGTGTCTCATGTCCATATCAGTGTCCATGTTTCATAGTGTACGACGGAAGAGAGAAAAGACTTATATCAAATAAATAAGGTTAAAGTGCACTTTTGGCCCCATAACTTTGGCAAAGGTCTCAATTTGGTCCCATGACTTTTTTTGTTGCAATTTTGCTCCCATAACTTTGGCAAAGGTCTTAATTTAGTCCGATAACTTTTTTTTGTTGCAATTTTGGTCTCATAACTTCTGAAAACGTCCCACCATTGGACCCAAGCTGATTTTTATCCATCCCATAACTTCATCCATATTTTCCACGTCAACATCCAACTCAGTATGCTAAATCATCTTTAATGGCAAATAATGAATGGAAATCAGTTTGGGACCAACGGTGAGACCTTTTCAAAAGCTATGAGACCAAAATTGCAATAAGAAAAAGTTATGGGACCAAATTGAGACCTTTTCCAAAGTTATGGGACCAAAATTACACCAAAAAAAGTTATGGGATCTAATTGAGACCTTTGTTAAAATTATGGGACCAAAAGTACACTTCAGCCGATAAATAAAAAAATGAGAGAGGGAAGACGATGAAACATAAAAGGCAAGAGGAGATGAAAAATTAAGGACAGTAATCAGATGATTGGTACTTGGCAGTATTTAGGATTTAGATGATTCGTCGTTTTGAGTCATTGTAATCTATAAATTTTAGAATAAATTATTAATTTAACTTTTTATATATGTCGATATAATTAATTTATTCTATATGTTAAAATATTAATTGAAAATCAATAATGAATCATTATTGATTTACTATTTTTACAAGACATTTTTATGATATTTATGTTAAAATAATTAAATTTATCATTAAATTTTAATTAATATTTCTTTAAAAAATTGGATTAACTATAATTACATCTCTAAAATATGAATATAAAAAATTTGTTATCTTTTAAAATTAAATTATTAATTTACTTAAAATTTATATATTTTTCTATTTTTTTTTGCTCAAATATATTTTTCTATTCGCATAAAGAAATAATATTTATGACATAAATTAAATTTAATGATATATCTGGCCAAAAAAAAATTAATGATATAGATATGGAAGTATATGTATATATAATATTTTTCTTTCCCCGTAAAGGAATTACATTCACAACATAATTTTCGTATCCAAACTTCGAAGCAGCAGTAAACAATTTCCAGCTTTTTATTTTGATCTTGAAACTTTTTTTTGGGGAAGAGAAATGCATTGTAAAGCAATCGAATCCGGAACAAGCTACATATGACCCGAGTCTCTCTCAATCTTTCGTGCTGAAGAATTCCATTTTCATCAATGTCTTCTTCGTCTTTCTGGACCATTTTCTTCTTTACCAACCATTACTAGGGTTTTGTCTTCAACCTACAGCTTCGATTGGGCTTACTCCTTCGTCGGGATTCGAAAAGTGTCCATCTTTCTACTGTATGTATTGTTTTTTTTCCCTTGCCCTTGTTCGGTGATCTTGTTTCTCTGTTATCTGCTGCTTAATTTTCTATGCCCTGTTTCGAATGGCGGTGGGATGTTAGAGATTAACTAGATTCTTTATGGTTCCTTTGTGGATGGGGAAATTTGGGGATGAATTTGAATTTTATTTTTAGTGAAACTTTATTGAGTTATTCTTCCTTTTGAGGAGGGGGTTTAAATGTCCATGAGGCTGTCTTTTGTTTGGTTGAAGGTTGATATCTCTATAAGCTTCATAAATAGTTTGAGGTCTACTTTGCAGATTGGGCTTGAAACATAGTTTGCCAGTATGTCGATGAGTGAGCGCAAGACTATCGACCTCGAACAAGGATGGGATTTTATGCAGAAGGGAATCACAAAGCTGAAGAACATTCTGGAAGGGCTGCCCGAGAGTCAATTCAGCTCCGAGGATTACATGATGCTATACACGTATCCTTAGTTGTTTCCTTTGATATCATGCTTGAATAGTTGAATTTGCTCTACTTGATGTGATTTTATATTTTTATGAAGAGCTACATTTTCCTTATATCATATCACAGGACTATCTATAATATGTGTACACAAAAGCCTCCTCATGATTATTCTCAGCAACTCTATGACAAATACCGGGAGTCTTTTGACGAGTATATCGTATCAACGGTGAGTCACACCATCATTTGTGTATTGATAGGGAATGGGTTCAATACTGGGATATGATATAGGAGTATTGGGACCTATAAGGAGAATTGCGGATTATTGTTCTATAAGCATTTTATTAATAGATTGGGAATTCTAAGCATGGATTTTGTTTAGTGAATTACACATATCATTCATTAAGGATAAAATAATTATTAAGTAGATTGTGTTTGTCTATTTAAGAGTTGCTTTGTACATTGACTTGTTAGACTTATCTTATTTGAATACAATTGACATTATTATTAGTTTCTCCCTCCATTCTATCCCTATCTCAAAATTTCCCTGTTTTTGTTTATGTCCGTCATCAGCTAAGTTATCATTAGTTGTAATGTAATGGTACTCTTGGATTTGCTGTTTCCAAAGCGGTTTGTAAATCAAAAATAGATAAGTGTGTGTGGCTTTCTAGGTGTATGTCATTTTTAATTTCTATTATAATTCAGCCTTGGAATATGTTATATTTTTAGTTATTTATTTTGATTGTTGTATTTGTTACAGTTCTATTATTTCTTCTGATGAAGGTTTTTCTGTTTTAGGTTTTACCTGCTTTGAGAGAGAAGCATGATGAGTTTATGTTGAGAGAACTTGTGAAGAGGTGGGCAAACCATAAAATAATGGTTAGGTGGCTGTCTCGTTTTTTTCACTATTTGGATCGCTATTTTATTGCTCGAAGGTCACTTCCAGCCCTTAATGTAGTTGGATTGACTTGCTTTCGAGAACAGGTATTTTTACTACTGAGCCTTACATGGTGCAATGTTTCTTCTTTCTATAAATTTTTTGCATGTCATAATACAGACTAGCCTTGTAGTGGCTACTACTTATTAGATCGCTATCCTGTTGTCTTTGTTTCAATTTAATATTGCTTCACTTTAAGATAAACTTGTGTTTTCTGTTATACCCAGGTCTACAAGGAACTAAATGGGAAAGTGAGGGATGCAGTAATTTCTCTTGTACGTTTTCCTGCTTCATTATACAAGATTTTTAACTTTTTCAAATTTAGTTAATTAACCATATTCATTCTGTTCAAAGATTGATCAAGAACGTGAGGGGGAGCAGATTGATCGAGCGCTATTAAAGAATGTTTTAGATATATTTGTCGAAATTGGTATGGGGCAAATGGATTGCTATGAGAATGATTTTGAAGCTGCCATGCTTAAAGACACTTCTGCCTATTATTCTCGGAAGGCTTCAAACTGGATCTTAGAAGATTCTTGCCCTGATTATATGCTCAAGGTATGGACTCTTCAGTTAGACATGTTGTGACTTTGTCACTTTGTGTGATCACTTGATAATTTCTAGTTGATCTTATCTGTCTACTATTACAGGCTGAGGAGTGCTTAAAACGGGAGAAGGACAGGGTTTCTCATTACTTGCACTCTAGTAGTGAACCAAAGTTACTGGAGGTTTGTTCTCTACTAGATGATTTTTTTACAGTTGTGTTCTAATATGATTGATGGGAGATTGCAAAAAAAAAAAAAAAAATCAATTGTTAATGATAGTCGTTAGTTTTCATGATTTCTTACTTTCCTTTCAAATTTTCTGAGCTTTTTTTTCCAATTAATTTCTTTGTTCTTCTGGAATTTTTTTTGTTTAGAAAGTTCAACACGAGCTGTTGTCTGTGTATGCAAACCAACTCCTTGAAAAAGAGCATTCTGGATGTCATGCATTACTTAGAGATGACAAGGTACTTTTCAAACTCGTATGATGTTTACAGACTTTGGAGTTTAAAGACCTCGATAATGCAATAATTTCATGTTTTCCTTGGGATCCTTAGGTTGAAGATTTGTCAAGGATGTTTAGGCTATTTTCTAAAATACCTCGGGGCTTAGATCCTGTTTCTAGCATATTTAAACAGGTTAGTGGAATTTGACCGTTTTTCCATCTCTTCCTCTCTGTATAATTCTTTGTGGTTTGCTGATAAATACTCTCTCCTATGATATAGCATGTTACTACTGAAGGCATGGCATTGGTGAAGCTGGCTGAAGATGCAGCTAGTAACAAGAAGGTCCTTCCCTTCATTAGTAATTATTTCCATTTTTATCTTTGGTGTTCTATGCTTTGTCTCAATTGAATTGTCTGTTCTAAATTGTTTGCCCAAAGAGGACTTCATACAAACTAAAAGGGGTTCTTAGAAAAGTTTTTCTCGCGTAGAAATCTGATACCCATAATGTGATGTGATATTGTCATGAGATTTGACCTTTACTTATGTTATCAAATGATTCTGTGGTGGTGCTTCTCCTTTTAGTCCTGCCTTCTGGCAATTTTAGTATGAACAATTACTGATCATTGCTTTTTTTTTTTTCTGTAACTAATTTGAAAAGATGCTTGGTGCTGTTATATCTATTGTTCCTATAAATATGTTAGGTTGGATGTAATTTTATAGATACTTTCTTGATAGGATGCTGTGTCAATTGCCTTATTTACTATCATTCTGCTGTCTGATCAAGCTGTGCCCTATGCCAAACTCTTGCAATTTGATTCTTGCTGCTGACTTGTTTCGTTTTAATTTATTTTATTTTTTAAATTGAAATATCTGCAGGCAGATAAAAAGGATATTGTAGGTCTTCAGGAACAGGTAAGTTCCATAATTTTTTTATTTTTCTGATATGATTGTAATTTCATTCAGTGTGGATATTGAAATTGGTCTTTCAGGTTTTTGTGCGGAAGGTGATTGAACTGCATGACAAGTATTTAGCATATGTGAATGAGTGTTTCCAGAACCATACTCTTTTCCACAAGGTCTTGATCCAGAATGGCTTTGAAGCTGCTATAACTCAAATTATGCTTTTATATCTGAAATCTGAATGTTTTGTTCCTATAGGCTCTTAAGGAAGCTTTTGAGGTCTTCTGCAACAAGGGTGTTGCTGGAGGCTCAAGTGCAGAATTGCTTGCCACCTTTTGCGATAATATTCTAAAAAAAGGTGGAAGTGAGAAATTAAGTGATGAAGCCATCGAAGAAACACTTGAAAAGGTTTGCTGTAGTCTAGATGCTACAGAAATATACAAATAAACTTGATTTCACCCTTTTTTTCTTTTTGGGTGGCCTATTTCAGGTAGTCAAGCTGCTTGCATATATAAGCGACAAAGACTTGTTTGCTGAATTCTACAGGTAATTTGAAAGAGAAAATGACAACTTCTGTGGTGATTGAGCTGAGTTTGGTATCATTTCTTGGGGCTTACATGCAATAGTTTAATGTGTTTTCCAAGTTCATAAGCAATCCTTTGTATTGAGAATCAAGTCAATTTTGCTTCTAACGGTTGTATTTCTCTTTTTATGATACCGCAAATATCCTTTACAACTTACCATTATCATAATATCTGCCAGGATTTATATAATAGTATTTCAGCATTGAAAAAAACTGCGAAGTGCTTCAAAAGGCTGAATTTGATATTGTTACAAATTCTATTTTTACAGTAGTCTCCTGTGGCATTTTTTGAAATATCAGAATTCAAAATCAGTGTTTCAATACCATGAGATGTTTTGGAAAGGAATTCTCATACAGGTTCTTCCCTGATTGTATGCAGGAAGAAACTTGCTCGGAGGCTTCTTTTTGACAAGAGTGCCAATGATGACCATGAGAGAAGTATTTTGACCAAATTGAAGCAGCAATGTGGTGGTCAGTTCACCTCAAAGATGGAAGGAATGGTCAGTGTTCTGAGTTTCATGAATTGGACTGATATGTTAAATTGTAGTACAGTTGTAGGATGTTGAAAGAGATTATCTGTACATTTGTTGCTACTACCAGGTTACAGATTTGACACTGGCAAAGGAAAATCAAACGAGCTTTGAAGAGTACCTAAGCAATAATCCAAATGCAGACCCAGGAATCGACTTGACAGTTACAGTTCTGACTACTGGCTTCTGGCCTAGTTACAAATCTTTTGACCTTAATCTTCCAGCAGAAATGGTACGATTTTGCTTATATAAACATAAACAGCTTAGTTTTCAATTGTAATTAACTTTAGTTGATGATAGTTGACAACTAAGTTCCTTAGTTTTTATTACCTTCTGTTTTTCCAGATCAGATGCGTCGAAGTTTTTAAGGAATTCTATCAAACAAAAACAAAGCACAGAAAACTCACATGGATTTACTCATTGGGTACCTGTAACTTAATTGGGAAATTTGAACCAAAGTCCATGGAGCTTATCGTCACCACCTACCAGGTTGTATTTCTTGTGACAAACTTACCTGTTTTAAGTTTATTTGGTGTATTCCTGCTGTTTGCCCTTCTATCAAGTTGTGTGATTGTGGTGTTCATAGTTTCTTTGGGCTGATTGAATGCTGACTTCTCTTTTGGTTTCCAACAGGCTTCTGCACTGTTGCTTTTCAATTCCTCAGATAGATTGAGTTATTCAGAGATAATGACCCAGTTAAACTTGTCGGATGATGATGTTATTAGACTGCTCCACTCCTTGTCATGTGCCAAGTACAAGATCCTTATCAAGGAACCCAACACTAAGTCAATATCTCCTACTGATTATTTTGAATTCAATTCAAAATTTACTGACAAAATGAGGAGGATCAAGGTACCAAAATCTTTTCTTTTTTTTTCTCATATTTTGTTTTTAGGCAAAAGTATATTTTTCATCCCCCATGTTTGGAATTAGTTTTAATTTTGTCCCTAAAGTTTCTTTAATACCAATTTTGTCCTCAGTGTTTACATACAAATCAATAATGAGAAAAGCTAAGATGTTGATTGAATGAACAAAGTGTCTTAATATTTAAGATAATTTCACAGCCCAAGCACAAAAAGTGACCTTTTTTTTTCTGATCTCTCAAAAGAAATTACTAATAATACTACAAAATTTCTGGTGTTCTAACACTCTAATTTTTGCATTTGGGTTATGAAAATGGATCAAACATCAAGATAATTTGGCTATGTGATCAATAAATTAGACTTCATTAATTTTAGCAATTTTAGTACTTAAGATGATGACATTTAGAATATTTGTAAATATTAGGATGAAATTGACAGCTAAATAAATTGAGGACAACTCTTAACTTTATGGACGAAAATTTTGCACTATTTTAATTCTTGACTATCTTATTTTGCTCTTCGCAATCTTCTGACTTTCAAATTTCAATGATGCATCATTCATCATGCAGATTCCTCTTCCTCCTGTGGATGAGAAGAAAAAAGTAATTGAGGACGTTGACAAGGATAGAAGATATGCCATTGATGCCTCAATTGTGCGTATTATGAAGAGTCGAAAGGTCTTAGGTTACCAGCAGCTAGTTATGGAGTGTGTTGAGCAGTTGGGTCGCATGTTCAAGGTCTGTATTGTACTACTACTTTCAAATAATATTCTCTCCATCTCTTTGCTAAACCATTTTTTTAAATTTTGTATTTGTACAGCCTGATGTCAAGGCAATCAAAAAGCGAATTGAAGACTTGATCTCTCGAGACTACCTGGAAAGAGACAAAGATAATGCAAATTTGTTCAGGTACTTGGCATGATCTAGCGTTATCCAAATGAGACGGTGACTGGTTGCTGCAATTAACAAATATGAGAGGATCATGTTTGGACTTGCAAAACTAGGTACCTCTTAATTTGCCTACAGATGGAACTGCAAGTGCTTGTACATTTTGCCCCCATGTCCAGGTCTGGACTGATATAGATGTATTCTCTTCTAGCATATATAGGTCCAGCTATCTTTACTTTGTTGTTGCAGTTCCATCTCGCGACGACGCCGGTCCGGTAGTGTTTATTTATTATCACCAGAAGAAAATAGGAATTGTGTATGAGTGTATCTTCAGTGAAATTGTATTGAGTGTCAGTTTAGAAACCATCAAGTGAATGGTCTGTCTTTCAAATCCAAACCCTGCGGTGCAGTTATATGGTTTTACTTTAAATTGTTCATAATCATCTCCACAGCGGCATCTAGTTCTTCAACTTATAGTGTACGACCAAAGCTACATGAGAAAATCTCATCAGATGCTTTTGTATGTGGAGAGCATTGTATCAACTATCAAGGATTGACTGGCTTATATGGTTTTGCTGGCATTTTCTTTATATATTTATGAGGGGATTGTTTTGCACTGTGCTTTCTCTACTGAATGGTGTTTTGGGGGATGTACCATATCATATCAAGACATTATTGCAAAATTTTATCCTGCACTTAATTTTTTTTTTTTGCCCAATGCTGGAGTTTCATTTGTGCCCCACTTTCTGGGCAGTGTTTTTTTTATTATTATCATTACATTGCTGAAAATTGGAAGGTTTTGGCCAAAACTCACCTCCATTTTAATATATTGGGAAATGGCAATCCTTGTAGACATTTATGCCTGTTGAAATAGTCAAGTCTCGTGTTGATCTTGGAAATTATTACTGTCTGCAATTTGCATGATGTGAGAGTTCAAATGCATGAAGTCGGACGAAGTATGTAAACTGCGTAAGTGTGTAGGATTTGAACAGGTTTAAAAGCTCCTTGAGGTTTCCAATTGCAAGGAATTTAAAAGGATTTAGACATTTCGTTTTAAATTTAAATTTGTTGACGGCACCAAGTTATACTAATAGGACAAAGAAAATTTAGTGAGGGTTTATCAAATCGTTTATCCATGCAAGTAATCTTAAATAACGTTCGTTAATTTAATTCTTTTTTATGATGCTAGCCTTGAAAATTTATCATATTTTAAGAATAAATCATTAATTTACGGTCAAATAGGTTCCAAAATGAGTTGAATTTCAGATTAATTTAAATGTTATATTTATTTTAAATTGGTCCTATAAGTATACAATTTGTTTTAAATTAGTCCTATATTTATAATTTAGGCCAAAGTCTTATTTTGGTCCCCCAGTTATGCTCAGTGTTCCAAATTGGTCCCCCAGTTATTTTTCGTTCCATATTGGTCTCCCAGTTATGCAAAACTTGGCAAAGTTGGTCCCTCTAACGTTTTCCATCCATTTCTCCGTTAAAAAAATTGACAAAATTAATTTTTAACTCCTAAAAGTTTTAATTTTTACATTAAAGACCTTTTTCTCTATAATAGAACCAAAATGTAAGAAAGAAAAAATAATTGGGGGGTTTTATTTATTTTACACAAAAAAAACTTCTCTCCCTAGTCTCTCTTGGCTCTCTCTCTCAAACTCCTCTGAGCAATAGGGCTCTGTTCTGTCATTTTTTACACCAAATTGGCTACAGCCTACAGCCACCTGAACCCTCATCGGCGAATCACCGAGAACCTGAACAATAATCGGAACCCCAAGCGATTCCACGATGAAATCGACCACTATGTGTTGATCAGTAGCCACATTGACCAGAGCATTGGCAGCGGCAATTTAAGCATCGGGTGAATTGGCCTCCTTAAGAAGTTTAGGCAACGGCGAAATCCCACCTTCTTCCATGATAATAATCTTGTTACGGCGAAATCCCATTTGGATAGTGGAAATGTAGGACCAAACCCACGCCAGAATAGGGTCGTTGCTGGCGATTGGCGGGAGAGAGAGATTGGTGTCGCCGTCGGAATCGAAAACACTGAGAAGCCACTTCATGTCGCCGTGAAAACGCGCCTTTGTTCACTGCTCGCAAGCCCAAATGCACAAACGTCAAATCTGCCAGATCTCCGCCGCAAATCGCCGCCCTCCGTCCTCCATTGATGAAGGCCGGCGACAAACTCCTCCACAAGAAACACGATCTCCGTTCAGCCTCCGTCGAGTTCATATGTGCAGTGAATGCGTCATGGTTCCCGAGAGAGAGAAGAGAGAGACTAGAGAGAGAGACGAGAGAGAGGGAGAAGAGAGACGAGAGAGACAGATAGAGAAGTTTCTTTTTGTGTAAAATAAATAGAACTCCCCAATTATTTTTTATTTCTTATATTTTGGTTCTCTTATAGAGAAAAAGGTCCTTAATGTAAAAATTAAAACTTTTAGGAGTTAAAAATTAATTTTGTCAATTTTTTTAACGGAGAAATGGATGGAAAACATTAAAGGGACCAACTTTGCCAAGTTTTGCATAACTGAGGGACCAATATGGAACGAAAAATAACTGAGGGACCAATTTGAAACACTGAGCATAACTGGGGGACCAAAATAGGACTTTGGCCTATAATTTATTGATATGTCAATAAATAGTAGAAAAAGAAAAAAAAAAGTAAATAATAAAAATAGAGTTACATATTTATATATCTATATCTATATTTATATCTATAGAAAAAAAAATAGTAAAGGGAGTTAAGTAACTTTCCACTACGTGAATAGTAAAAAAAAAATTCTCACAACTTCAAATGAAAATAGTATTAAAATAAAATAAAAATACTAATATATTATAAAAAAAATATAATAAAATATTTCTTTAATTTTAAAATTTTATATTAAATTTAAATTAATCTTTATATGCCCTTAGTTTGATAATATGTTGACGGGTACAAACGACGTGACTAAATAAGTTGTATACATGTAGAAAAATTAATAAAGGGCAAATTAATTTTTCAAATAAGTAAATTAGGATCTACTACCAAAAACCAACTTGTAATTATAAAGCGACTAATACGCCGAAAATTCAAAATGTGTAGGAAAAACAAAATGAATGACTAAATATAAAAAATTGACTCCGGATTCCCTAAACTGTTCTATGATAATGTACTTAGGTAATGACTTTTTGCATAAAAAAAACATATTACACGTTTTTTTGGGCCTGAAAACATATTACACTTTAATACTTTATTGTAAATTACTTCAGAGAACCTTATATTACAATCAAGTGAAACCCACTTGGGTTGGTTCTTTGTAGTCACAATCAGTCCAAAAAAAGAAGACTACAGTCACAATGAGAGGATTTCAGTCTAAAACATCATCATTCATCTGCATTATTACAACCACAAGATGCATCTAAGAAAATTGCAACACAATACAAAGCTTCAGTGCTTCCCGCACTAAAGAATTAATGTAGTTTGTGGCAAAAGAGATGATGCAATAGCTCACTTCCATCCATGTCGATAACTGTGTTAAAAAATAGTCATGAAATGATACCTGCAAATAAGCAAGGGGATCAATAAAATGAAATTTTCAAAGAAATTGCAATTTCTTGGTTAATTAACTAAATTAGCAGCCAGAATTCTTCACAAGGTGCCTGCACACAGTATCATATACTGATATACACCTTGAACTGCTGGCTGTTCTCCATATTAACAATGAACTGGACTGATCATCAACTGTATGAACAGTTCAGAGAATTATAAATATAGCTAGCTAAGACTTGGAAGCAGAATTTTTAGCAACGAAGCCACAACGAGGAAAAGATTAAAGATATATACTACTTACCTGTCTGTGTACTATCTTCAACGCCAATAGCTGGCATGAGAAAAGTAAAGGTTTATAATGCAATGCGTTACACAAAGACACACTTGAGGAAACTTCTGCAATAAATTCTATCCATTCAAAAATTCTGTAAGATAATGGTAGTCTTTATCATCAAAAGTAGACCAAATGTAACAAAATCAGTATTCAACCCCCTCAAAAATGGTTGCCTAACGTTTCCAGATTCCATTTTTTTCCCCTCGGGGCTCCAGCTTAGTGGAGCAAAGAATATAGCACAGAACTATAACATAATGTCCATCCTGTGTCACTTAACAGAAGAAATCCCTCCCTCTTTCTAACCCATACAAATTTGAGGGTGAGAGTATCATGCCCTTATCCACATCAAGAAGGACCTGAATAATTAAAAATGCATTACAAAACTTGCTAATCAATCTCATTTTGTACACATGTACACAAGGGTAACATTGTGGATGACCTGCTTTGCAGGTTTCAAAGTGCCAGCCTAAGAAGATTCTTCTTTCCCTTCTCCTCTGGATGCCATATAGGTAGAGAAGTAAAACCAAAAATCTAAATTATATAAACTATTAAGTTAATCTCTAGCACCTCCAAGAGCAGCACGACTTATGGCTTTCGTTGCAATCCAAACCAGACCTACAAGCTCATCTACATCCTGATAACTAAAATCAACAACCCTCCTTAGAGAAGTTATACAGTCCCTATTGCGTGCCTCTTCCAGGATCACATTAGCAGCTGCGAACGTGCTCTGGCATTTTCTAGAAGCCTCCATGGCATAATATACATCCTGAGTCTGCAAAATCACAAGTTAATTGATATTCATTATGACTATATAATAAATGATAACTATAGAACGATTACATAATAAACACTGGCAGTTCATATTCTAGGTCTATAAATGAAATTCAATAACTATACAAGCTCAGTAGTTATTATGAAAATGGAAAGGGGAAGAAGAAAATAGCAAGAAATAATACAATAAGCTTGTCATTTTTATCTTCAACTACTAAATTACACTTTACATAAAGTGCATAACTTCCAAGAAAGTACAGGTTTGAGTCAAGATCCAGTATGACATACACAGTTGTTTCTAAGGAACAAATTCTTGATTTCCTCTCTTGC
This sequence comes from Chamaecrista fasciculata, assembly GCA_003254925.1. Classification (NCBI taxonomy): domain Eukaryota; kingdom Viridiplantae; phylum Streptophyta; class Magnoliopsida; order Fabales; family Fabaceae; genus Chamaecrista; species Chamaecrista fasciculata. Next base: position 25,757 of record QANZ01048438.1, read on the forward strand.
ATAGTAAGCACAGTAGGAAAAGCTGCCATCCATATTGACTTTTTATCAAACAATAAAATCTAGTAAAGAATTACATTTCCTTATACTATCTCGCATTGCTAAACCCCATGGTTCCATTAATGGTCATAATATCTCCATGGTTTTTATGGACCCAAGTAACTTGACAAACATTCAAAGTTAACTATAGTTTATGAGTAAGAATTTATAACTTACAAAGTCAAGGACCCGGTCAAAATTTGCGCGGTTTCGAGCAGATAATACTTGGTTACCCAAAACATGAGTACCAATACCCCTGGGCAAATTAGATCTATCCACACCCACCTGATTGTTTAAGTTGTCAACATCCGATGCAGAAGATGAAGGAGATTCACCTAAAGAACAGAATAAAAAAATGTATCATTGACTAGTATCACTAAAATGGCCAAAAAATAATATAAAACTTAGAAGTAACAAAAGTTAATCTCTTATGCTCACACTTCATTAACAAGAAAGTAACAAAAGTTATAGGATGATAACATATTTTTCTAATTTTAATTGAAGTTCAAATCTTTTATTTATATTTAGATTAGGATTAGAAGGGCCGGCTTGGCTCAGCGGTAAGTACGCTTGCCGTGGAGTCTGAGGTCGTGGGTTCGAACCAGCCTCTCTACAAAAAAGTAGGGGTAAGGCTGCTAGTATATTCCCTTCCCCAGCACCCCACCAAGTGGGACTCGAACTGGGTTGGCCCTTTTATATTTAGATTAGAATTAGGATCTATAATGGATTATCTAATAGTTTATTTAGATTTGTTTTATTTAAATGTTGAACTTCAAGATAAAGGTAATTATTTACACACTCTATTGAATAAATATGTGATCTCACATCATTAATAAAATTATGCGGAGAGTTATTCAGGAAATTTACTATCTCATATATCACTGACCAAGAGGCCAAATACTAATATCACAACTACATTCAGTTACCTTGAGGAACCACTTGTAGAGTTGATAGCAATTCATGCCGATCCCTGTTTGCACCAGAATTTTTGCAGTAAACCACTCTCATGTATGCTACTTCCATGCATTTATACGCCAAAGCAGCTGCAGGCATTTCTTGGTGTCTTTCATATTCATGAGCACAGGATCTGAAATACATTTGAAATGGCATTTTATGGTCAAATGCCAGCTGATGCAAATTTCTCAAGGAAAAGATGACAGTTTATCAAACTTGTAATGCCATTTATTGTAGCCACCTTTAGAGGTTAACGACTAAATAGCTAAATATTTAGCAGGAATACTTCCCACTAAAACAGGCACAGTGCAGTGTTAAAGAAATAAAGATGAACAAAAGGCCATAATAGAACAATTTTAAGTCAAAGCTTCGGAATATTACTTACTCAAAAAGCTTAGCAGCAGTAGTATAGATTTGCATTTGACTCATATCCCCATGCCTGCTACTCTCTTTGTGAGAACTTTCTAGAAGTGATGCCCCATGAAGAAACTTCAAGGCAGCTTCAAAGTAAGTCTCTTTACTTTCAAATTCAAACCCAGAGTTCTATAAAATAAACAGAATTTAAAACACTTTTTAGAAAATGTAAGATGCTAACTCAACGAAAATAAAATGAAGATTCTTAAAAGGCTTTCTTTTGTAACCTTAAAATGATCAGCTCTATCTTTTAGGTTTGTGGCTTCTTTGAGGGTGTCAAATGCATTTTGGCTGGAATGTGTTCTAAGAGGTGTTGACACAGTGGGTTGTCGATCAGGTCCAAAATTTCCGGGACTCAAATCAAATCCACCCTTGCTTCTAGCATCGGCAGAACTTTTCATAGTCTTGCCCACAACGCCATTGCTGGATGTATGGACTTGATGCTGATTCATAGTATCTCCCTTCTTAGACCCAGATGCAGTTCTGGAACCTAATAGTGTTTCTCTTTTTCCTTCACCCTCTGAAGATGAGGAAACCTTTCGTGATTCTGAGCATACATTGTCAATTTTATTTCCATCCACAAAGTCCCGACTCATCCTATGCTGCAAGAGAGTTTCCTTTTTGTTGCTACATGGAGCATCCACTTTCAGAACTGAATTCTCAGAACCTTTTTGTTTTAGCTCAGTTTTCTTTCCAATTTCACTTGGCCAGTGTTCCAGAGAATTTTTCTTACCAGTATTGTCAGTCTCACGTTTAGACTTGGGAAAACTGTATTTAACCTCATTTCTTGAGCCATGGCCAGATGCATGGTAACTGGAATCAACTGCAGACTCATACCTCCCACCATTTTTGGGAGAATCATTCTCTGAAGCCAAATCCTTCATAGTATTCCTATCAACCTCAGAACCAGGTCTTCTATCCTTTTCTTTACCCCGCAATGATGTAACCTTACCAGATTTCTGCCAAGAAAGGGCACTTTCCTGGTTACTCTTATTTATTCTGTCTTCATGAGTGGCACGAGCACCACGTTGTTCTATAGTAGTGACATTACCATTCAGCAAATGGTTGTCCCTGACTTCAGAAATTTTATCTTGAATCCTGGTTCTGTCTTTAGCATTCTCAACCCGGAACTCCATTGAAGCAAATTTGTGGGATTCGGGAGATAAGTCATATGAAACTCTGTCCTCCTTTGCTTGTACAGATAATTTTCTCTCCTTGTTATCTGAGTACCTCCTGGAACTCATCAAAGAGAGAACTTTAGTAGCATCATCCTTATTTGAAGTGTCCCCTCCTGCCGGGATAAGCTTGTCCAAGTTGGAAATCCTTAAAGGAGAAGAAGTAACAGATTCTACTGGTGAACCTTTCATATCTTCAAAGTTGGTTCTAGCTTTATGAGAACCTGAAACCTTGGAAGAGCTTGAAGTTGCTGCCAATGATAGTTGTCCAGTGCCCAAATCCCGGCTCAAAGGATCAACACCATCCAAAACTTTGCAAGATGCAATCTTTTCACGATGCTTTCCTTGCAGATAGACTTTATCAACACTTCCAACTTCTTCTGCACCAACAGCTGCATGATTTTTACGGTCTGACAAGTAAACTTGGCTAATCCCACCTTTCCTATTGATTTTGTCATTACTTTCAAAAACTGATTTTGCCTCTGTGTTGAAACCTTTGAACTTTTTTTCCTTCCTAGATCCACTTAAACTACCTTCACCATGCCGTTTATCATCCTGCAAGGAGAATGTGCCATTAAGCTTATCCCCATCTTTCTGGTCCTCCAATTTCCTTTTCTTCAAAGAAGCATCTTTTTTACTGTTGTTTTTCACATCCAAGGACCCACCATCTGACAAGACCTGCGCCTGGTCTCTTTGTTTCTTTATTGGAGCTACTAACTTGTCTGGTGCATCCTCAGATAAACAATATTCATCATATTTCCTCATGTCCTTCCCACTAGCCTTTGCAAGAAAACCATTTCTTGAATTTTGACCCACCTTCTCAAGGTCTATGCCGGGATTCAGTTGTCTATCAGCAGAGCAAATATCTTCAGTCTTTGACTTCTTGGAAGTTCCAGATTTATATTGATGAGCATCCATTTTATGTTTCAAATTAACATGCTTTCCATCAACTGCACATTTGTGATAACAAAATTGATATTATCATTTAAAAATAATTAATTTTTTGCAATGTAAAATGCATCTGAGGCATCAATATCAACTTTGAAATGAATGCAGTACCTCTGTTCCTTTTATGTTCTTTCAGTTCAGGCAAGTGTTTCACCTCCATCAAGTTGTTTGACTTGCTAAATTGTTGAGAACCAGGTTTCCTCATTGGATTTACATCTGCAAGATGCTGGTCACTTTTAACCTTTCCAGATTCTTGAGCATTCTTCGGTGTAGAGTCTGAGAACAGAATCTTATCGGTGTTGATTCCCGTCTTTTTCTTCTCCTTAAAACCAAGTTTCTTTTTCCCTCTGTCAGACAACACATCAGAACCGGAATTCTGGTGACTCGGGCCACATTGCAGAGCACCAGCTGAGCCAACTCCAATTTCTGTTCTAGTAGCATTGCTTTGGATGTTATGTTGACCCTCAGGAACGGGCATTTGATATAAGGCATAAAGTGCTTTAGTTGTCGTCTCCTCACTGATGTCACACCGGTTCATTCCAGGCCTAGGAACAAAAATGGAAGAGTAATTAGGAGACAAAAACTCATACAGCACAAACGGAGGTAGAAAAAATTGTTCTACAAGTAGTATTTCATTAAATATAGTTTTCAATTATTGTTCAACATTCACAACAAATTATATGTATATCTATCATTATACAGTCATGCATAACCCCAAATGCGAAAGACAAAGCAACTTACAGCCAATTTAGCATGCTACACAACCATTTCTCTGGAAGCTGGTCTGGCTTTATACCAACAGGTAGGAGCCGCCATGTTTGACAACGGTCACAACATACCCAATCTTCTTCAATAAGTTGAGGTGCAGCTGCTTTTTGAACCATTTCAGTAGCAGATTTAATTCCTGCAACAGGACATGCACTTGAAGCGTCTTCTATACCCATTTTATCACAACTTGATCTTTCCTTTACTTTAACCTCAAATGCACTCTGCTCTTCAAAATTATCAGGGTTAGCATTTAGTAGACCATTATGACCAGGAGATACATCTGGATCTATTCCATTATGTACCCACTCTGATTTGTTTCCTTTCAATGAATCTTTGTTATTGTCGCTAACATTATTTTCCTTCAGTGACTTTGTTTTATGCATTTTATTTTTATAATTACCACCAGAGCCAGAACTCTTATTATCATTTATCATTACATTAGAACCAGCTCCAAAACTGTCTTCTTTTGCAACAGCCACTGCGTTTCTGGGACTCTGATTCCCCTTTGACTTAGGCTTGCCGTCAGATAATGACTTTCCCTTCTGATTAGTAGCATCTTTTTGAGAATCTCGATGAACCTTGTGTTTTATTGCATCAAGCTCTGCCTTTTCGGAAATCATGTAATCTTTACAAGTGCCATAATTCTTAGGATCAATAGAGTAGTCCTTGAGAGAATTTGCCAGCTTATGCTCTATAACTTTGGGCACTGAACCATTTCCCACATGTTGCTTCTCACTCTTGTAAAAATCTTGACCAGATATTGACTCCAATGATTCCTCTTTCACAGCTTCTATGGATCCCATTCTGCCATTTACCCCATCCTTATTGAACTTCTTGGAGACTTTAGAAGCTTTAGCAGTTTCACCAGCATCACATATTGAACTCGACAAAGGGGTGTATTTCAAGTCATTTGAGAGAAAGTCCTTGCACTCTGGAGTTTTATTTCCTGATCTCTTCTTTGAATTTAAGATGCTCACTTTCCTCTTCTTCAACAACTGTTCCTCCCCCAAAATAGAATCTGACTCATCAGTAGACATGGAACAATGTTCTTGACCATTAAGAAAAGAAAAAGATTTGCTGTCCCCAGTAACTTTTTCCTTTCTTGTCAAGTTAAGCAGACTGTCATCTAGAGGTGATAGTAGCACACCCCCTGGTATATAGGGGGAAGTCATAATCTGTTCCATTACATAACCAGTTAGAAAAAAATAAACATTCCAGTCCTTCTAATGTACCATCCAATCATTAAAAAAAAAAGTCTTCCTAATGTCAAAAACAAGTATGAACAGGGAAAATGCTCTTCACCTGAATGATTCGAGATGGAGATTCTTCACCGGTCTCTTGAGATATTAGTGGCATGCCACCAGTTTCCTCGGGGCTATTCTCCATTGATGAAGAAGGAGAGATGTCAAGCCCAAGACCGCTGTAAATCTCTGCATTCTTCTGTGCTACATTATCAGATTTCATTTTAATTCTAAATTTAAGAGTTCTTTGGTCAGTTGAATTTCCTGACTTATTTGTATCGTCATCTTTCAAAGGCCACCTTCCATCACCCACATTCGAAGAAATTCCTATGTCTTTCTTCACTGAATCATTAACTGATGCCGCTTTTGCATTATCCAAAGAATGAGCTCTATGGGAAGCAGTTGCTAGCCTCATAGAAGGGTACACATTTGAAGGTGCTTTTGAATTGTCAGATTCTGCCTGCAAAATAGTATAACCCACAGTATTCATGTAAAGACTTCTCCAAGCATGGCATATGCCAGCAACATATATTGCATCCCGATTGAAATAGTAAAAAAGAAAATGAATACCTCCACATTGTGATTGTTAGGAGATTTGGATGAGATGCAGTTTCCTTGAGGGGTCTTTGGATGAGATAAAAAAGGAGGAGAACGTTCATAAGTAGGCAAAAAAGAGCCATAGCCACCAAACTTTGCACCTGAAAAAATAATTCATATCCAATGCCATCACTTTTGAGCGTGCAAATACAGCTGTTTCATTTCTCACTACAGTCTATGACTTCTAATTTGCCACTCACCCAAATTCTCAGCGGAAACGCCACCTTCAAAGTCCTTTTGGAAATGGCCCAGAACATTCTGAATCCTCTCATCCTTCAAGAAATGGAAAACAAGTCATAGTTGTTTTATCTGTATTCTGTATGATGAGATTAAACTAGAAGGCATCGAAGTTAAAAGAGCACTGATCAACAATAATCATTACGGTGCATTGCAATTATGACATAGATTAAGAAGATCAACAATAAGACACGGAGAAGTAACATTCATTCTTATTCTTTTAATGGCAGTAGAAACAAGTCTTCTCAGAGGCCAAAGCTAAAAAGAATATAGACATATATCATCAACAATATTAAGAGATCCTAAAAGTTAAAATCATATTTAAAAATGAAAAAAAAAAAAACTTTCTTTCAAATACAAATATTGTAGCACATAATATTACTTCTTGATTCTTATGACTAGCACGATGGTGTATAATTGGCAACCAATCAACTACGCTATTCAAACATGATGCAGCAAGAAAAGCATCTTATCATCACTATGCCAGCAAAATCAATTTAATATCTTTATATGCAAATGTCAAAGGATTGAACAACTATGTCGATGACGTATTCTACGTTTCTGAATTTCTTTCCCAGTGGCGGTATAGAAAGCATAGGGTGCTTTCAGGCTTCAGCTCGTACTAATTTGACTTAGTTCCCAGCAAATAGAAGTTCAATTGTGAAAAATTCAATAGCATCTCTTTCATTTTCTAAATGGCATCATGAACCAAACAAATTGATACATTCAAAGGTCATCGTTTATGATAGTATAAATCTCAGTGTTCAGCCAAGTAGAATCAGTGAACTATTATCTGTTCTTAATTATTTTTTTGTTTTTTTTCTTTCTCTACATAACACAAGAACACCTAGAAATTCTAAACTAGAAGAAAAACTGAACCAAATTCAAGTGAAAGATCTCAAACTTGGTTAAAGTTAGATTCAAGTGAAGCCCTTACAATGTAAGAGAGAGAGTCAAGGTCAATGTTGTCGCCATCATCCTTATAAAAGCAAGCCTCTCCTTCCTCGAGCTCAGTATTCTCTTCCATCTTCACCACCTTACCTACCTACCCAAAATCTAGCCTTAGCCTAACCCCATAACCATAACCAACCTTCCCTGAAGTCAAGCATCACTTCAATCCAGCCAAAGCTGAACAAACAAAACCCAAGAACAAAACAAAACCAAACAAATAAAAACACCGACCAATGAAACCGTCCAATTCCGGGAAGAAAAATCCGCTGAGTGTGATCATGCCATAGAGCAATCCTTCATTATTGAAGAACCAAAAGAGAAATTATTAGTTGGATTAAAGAATAATAATTAACTATGGTTATGGTGGTTCAGCTTCAGAATCAAGGGATTAAGATGAAACGGCGGAGATCGGCGTAACGATCAGTGCCCACTGGAATATGTGTTTGACGGATACTTCAAACGGATTCTCCAAATCTTTCACTTCGCTTTGCTATTTTGATTTTTGATGTACACAGCAGAGAATAGCTGGGTTTTTGGTCTCTGGATTTTAGAGCTGTTTACTCATTTCTTAACTTTTCCATTAATATATTTTTCCTTCCTTTTTCACGTTTCTTTTGTTTTTCTCCGCTTTATTTTTTTTTTTTTTTCCTTTTATCACCCCACACATCATCCTCTCTACCTCACAAGTCACACCGCTTGATTTCATATTGCATTCTTTTTTATTGTTTTTACGAATAAAATTATATATTTTACAATTTAATATAGTTATTTTGATTAACTATAGTATTTCAACCAATATTTTTTTATTAAACGAGAAATATATTAGCCTAGTATATTTTTATGTGTGATAGTTTTGTTTAAATTAAATTTCGAGATTCTTAAATATAATATAAAATTGTTATATGCTCGAATTCTCAACAAGATCTTCATTAGATATACTTAGTTTAACGGTTAACTATATTAGTCATTTTTTACCTACAACAAAAGACAATTTAATGAAGTACCCTAATTAAACAAAAATATGCTAACATAATATATCCGCACATGTGATAATTTTGTTCAAAGTAGATATAGAAGCGTTATCTCAATAACTTAATCACCTCGATATGTGTTTTATGAAATTTAAAAAGAAAATATCGGTTAAATCTTGAGATAATTAAATGTAATATAAAATTGGTAGATACACGAATTCCTAACAAGATCTCTCTTAAATGTATTTAGTTTTAACGGTTAACTATATTAGTTAATATCGTTTGTTATGCGCGACAACAAATAATTTGATTAGTGTACTTCATTAAAACGGATTAATTTATAAATAAAACATGCCATAAAAGTTATTTGTGACAATAAGATTATAATTGTTAATTGTTTTGATTAATCATAATATTTCAACCATTAATTTCTTATTAAACGAGAAATATACTGACATAGTATATATGTAAATATGATAATTGTGTTAAAATTAAATGGAGAAACGTTATATCGAAAACTTAATCATCTTGATATGTGTCATAACATTTAAAAAGAAAAAATTGTTTAAATCTCTATATACTTAATATAAAATTGTTGCATGCTCAAATTCCCAACTAGATCTCTCTTAAATGTATTTATTTTTAACCGTTAACTAAATTAGTTAATATCGTTTTTTTACACACAACAAACAACAAGTTAAATAGTGTACTTCATAAAAATGACTCGATTTATAAACAAAATATGCCATAAAATTTATTTTCGACAATAAAATTATAGTTGTTAATTAAATAATAGATATTTTGACTAATCATAGTATTTATCAACCACTAATTTCTTATTAAACGAGAAATATATTAGCATAGTATATTCCTGCATATGATAAATTTGTCTAAATTAAATATAGAAGTGTTATATCGAAAACTTAATCATCTCAATATGTGTTTTATAAAAAAAAATTAAAAATTGATTAATTATCAAAATGCTTAAATGTAATATAAAATTGTTTGGTGCTCAAATTCTCAACAACATATTTCTTGAATGTATTTAGTTTTAACAATTAACGATATTAGTTAATATCGTTTTTTACATACGATAAAATCATCTTAGTTAGCGTTCTTCGTTAAAACGGATCCATTAATAGATAAAATTAAACATGCTATAAAAGTTATTTATGACAATAAAATTATATTTGTTAATTGAATAATATATATTTTAATTAATTGCTACATTATTGCTAACATTAATTTCTAATTAAATGAGAATCATGTTAATATAGTATGTTTATGCAAGTGAGAATTTTATTTAAACTACATCTAGAAGTAGCACTGTCAAAACGGGCTTAAGCCCGCTTGGGCTTAAAAAATTTGGCCCGTTTAAAAACGGGCCTAAAACGGCCCGGCCCGTTTAGCCCATGGCCCGTAACGGGCCGGGGCGGTTAGGCCCGTTTACATTTTTTAAGAAAATTTGCATGTAAAAATGTTTAGGCCCGCGGGCCGGCCCGGCCCGCCCGCTAAATGGGCGGGCTTGGGTTTAAAAAATTTGGCCCGTTTAAAAACGGGCCTAAACGACCCGGCCCGTTTAGCCCGTGGCCCGTAACGGGCCGGGCCGTTTAACAGTGCTATGACTAGAAATGTTATATCCAAAATTCAATTGTCCCAATATTTGTATCGTAAAATTTAAAATAAAATATTGTCTAAATCTCGAGATACTTAAATTAAAAATTCAAATGCTGAGCGCTCAAATTATTAACAATATTTTATTTATCTATATATAACTTTAATGGTGTAGTATATTAGTTAATTAATGTCATTTTTTACATACACAAAAATTATATTAATTAGTATACTTCAATAACTTGGATCCATTAATAAATTAAGCATGTCATAAAAGTTATTTGTGACAGTAATTATAGTTGTTAATTAAATCATTGATATTTAATTCATTATTGTATTTCAAACACTAATTTCTTATTATAATGTGTTCCCATTTGTCATGCTTTTCTCACAATAAGACTATTGTAATAAATTTTAGTAGCTCCGTTAGTCCGTTAGCAATTTGAATGTGGACTATAAATTAAATTAAATTAAGGGTAAATTACAAAATAGGGTCCTGTGGTTTGGCCCTGTTTCAGATAGGGTACATGTGGTTTGAAAAGTTTCAAATTGGGGCCTGAGGTTAACTCTGTTTGCAAAATAGGGTCTAGGTGGTTTTGACCGTCAAAAAACTAACGGTGCACGTGATAATTTGCCTAACAATCTCAGGGTCTTTAGTTAAAATA
>QANZ01048438.1:36812-52127 GCA_003254925.1 Chamaecrista fasciculata
ATATATATATATATATATATATATATACACTTGTGTGTGTGAGTATGTTGTATGGTGTGGTACTGTGGTTACATACTTTTACATGATTTAGAAATGACTCGTTTTTTTCTGAAACATGAGTATGCATTGCTCGAATTACGGCGGGGAGGGTAGGTATAATCGGAAATGCAAATGATTGGATATGCTTACAAATTTATTAAAATAAATATATAAATTAACGCATGAAATTTAATATCCACAAGTATAATCTATACTGTTTAATTTATACAAATTATAAAAATAATATATTTTAATAAATTTTCTTTAAAAATTAGTCACTAAAAAGTTATTTAATGACTATATTATATATTTATATTGTATCAATAATTTGTAAGGATTAAAATATATAAATTAATTATTTAAATGTTTAATTGTTAATTCATATATTTCTTTTGAATCAAATTTTATATTTATTGAATCTATTATCCCATTAGTAAACTACCACCAGGACAGTTATTGTTGAGCTCGAGATTTGAAAATGAACAATTATTAAGATTAGTAACTCTTGTAAGAATATGGTATGTTAAAAATGTAGAAAGTGTATGCATGTAAAAAGAAGTTGTTCAAGTTGAGCAAGTTTAGCAAATAGTTTCAGTCAAATGATAACTTAGTAATCTAGTAACCTCAACAATTTAGTTTATGGAAGATGATGATTTTCTCTAAAAAATTAAGAAGAATATCATAATAACTTGCTCAAGCTGGCTTAAAAGAGGATAAATTGTTGACGGATTCACAATTATATATAAGCATCGGTTGTTATTGATGCAACATCGATATGTGGAAGGTTATGTTAACAGTGGAAGAACTTAAAAGGAAAATTAATGTGTAAGTGACACTGTAAATATTTAGTAAGGGTTAATCGATATTTGTGAGGTAAAATTTTTAGAATTGACTAATTTTAATTGAGTAATCTTTTATGCTAGAGTAAATAAGAGATATAGTTAACGATGTTAATACTGTAATTATTTTCAATTAATGTGGAGATTTATTGAAGTTGATTGAAAAGTAAAAGTTGTTGAAGTTTAACAATAAAAGTTTGTATTGCTTATAAGTGAAAATATGAACGAGGTTCCATACTATACAAATGTGATACATTAAGTTAATACACTTTAATCATTACATTTGATTTGTTATTTTATTCGGATTAAATAGTTGTTCTAAGAGAGAGTATAAGCATAATTATATTATTGTTGAGTTCTATATTTAATTTCTCATGTTGTAATTATATTATTGTTTTATCTTGATTATCTATTTTAATTCCTGTGATAGAGTTTTGTATATCCAACAACGATTAAACTAAAAAGCTATGAACATAAAATATTACTAAAGTGCTTTGTATATCCTAACAGACATGCAAATATGCTTAAAAAAGTTTAAAATAATTTAATACCAAAATTATATATATAAGTCAGAAAAATAGAAGAAAGAAAAAAGTTAATCCAATAATATAAATAAAAGTTCAAATAAAACTGTCATACCAATATATGTATGAGTCGAAACTAATTGTGGCCTCATTGAGTCATGGGTATATATATATATATATATATATTTGCAATATATTGAATAAATATTATTTATATACTATAGTTTTAAAAAATCGGCTACCAACCTTCAGACATGTATAATAATATGGATATGTTAAATTCAACGCCTCCAAAATATTATAATTGTTGTTTTCTAATTGTTTGTTTTGCAAATTTTGTGTTGTAACTTTGACATCATTTGCTTTGAAGACAACGGAAATTGCATATTGATGTTTTGTTGTGTACCTTTTGATATGACGTATCTTTCCTATTACCATCTGACAACAACAATTATAGTGTAAAAATTATAATTATCGCATATAATATCTTGAGTTTAACTATTATTGAAAAAAATGTTGCTAAATATTTTAACCATAATTACAAAATATTCTTATTGAAACAAATATTAAGAATTGTTTAGAGTGAAATGAATAGGTGAAAATAACTTATTATAAAAAAAAAGTTTTGGTGAAAGCTATTGGATTATTTTATAATAAGATATTATGTGGCCCATGTGATTAATGGATTAGGTCTAATTAAATGAAGGCCCACTGTGATGGTTTTTGGGCTTGAAAGAAACTACAGCCTATTAGGGTTTTTAATACCCTTCCCTCTCCTTTCAAAGCACGACCTCACATATTTGAGATAAAAGGATAAGCTAATAAGGAGCTCTTAACCATCAGATAACAAGAAAGGAAGAAGGGCAAAGAGAAAGAAACTTCCTTTAAAGTTTCAAGATAAGGTACACATTTTTTTACTCATCAAAGATCTGAGTATTAAAGTTTTATCTTATAAAAACATGTAATATTTAGTGTTGGAAAGGAAATTATTACAGGAAAGGAACTTCCTTCAAGGTTTCAAGATAAGGTACACATTCCTTTACTCGTCAAACATAAAATATTTAAATTATTTTGGCAATAGAAAAACCAAAACTAATTCATTATAAAATTACTTTTTAAAAAAAAAAAATCACTGCAAGGTTTGCATATGTTTTTCTTAACTTGAACCCTTATACATGGAGAAAACATTTTGGCAAATGTTGAATATCCCAAAAATTTTATAAATTTTATAGTGCACTTCATCAAAATGAATCCATTCATAAATGGAACATGCCATAAAAGTTATTTGTGTTAATAAAGTTAAGGTTGCTAATTAATAACATGTATTTCGATTAAATCATAGTTTTCAACCATTAATTTTTATTAAACAAAAAATATACTAACATAGTATATTGTTTAAATTAAATGTAGAAGCGTTATATTGAAAACTTAATTGGCTCAATATGTATTTTATAACATTTTAAAAGAAAATATCAGTTAAATCTTGAGATAGTGAAATGTAATATAAAATTAAATACAATAACTCACATATATCCGTTTTAACGGTTAACTATATTAGTTACTATCGTTTTATACATACGACAAAAAATAGTTTAATCAGTATATTCATTAAAACGGATCCATTTATAAAGAAAAATATGCCATAAAAGTTATTTGTGACAATAAAATTATACTTGTTAATTAAATAAGAGACATTTTGATTAATCATAATATTTCACTCATTAATTTTTTATTAAACAAGAAACGTATATATGTGATAATTAAGTTAGAATTAAACGTGGAAGCGTTACATAAAAAACTTAATTGTCTTGATATGTGTTTTATAAAATTTAAAAAGAAAGAATTAGTTAAATCTCGGTGTACTTAATATAAAATTTGTAGGGCTCGAATTCCCAAAAAGATCTCCCTTGAATGTATTTAGATTTAACGGTTAACTATATTAGTTAATATCGTTTGTAACATACAATAAAATAATAATTTAATTACTATACGTCATTAAAACGGATCCATTTATAAATAAAACATGCCATGCAAGTTATTTGTGACAATGAAATTACCATTGTTAATTAAATAATAGATATTTTGATTAATCATAGTATTTCAACCAGAAAATAAAAAAAAGTATTTAAAAATTGTCTAAATTATTTTCATCTTAAGAAAAGTTCATGCATATTTGATAAATAAATAAAAAATTGGTGCAATTTGCCAAGCGTGTTTTATAGAAAATAGGCCAAAAAGAAGAGTGTAATGCATTGCGATAATTTGTTTGTTGCCCAATTTAAATAAATTGTTTGAAAAAGGAAAAAATGACATTTCTGTTCGCACGTGCAGTACCTTTGGATGCTTTTTACAGTTTAGTTTAACACACAGCCGCTTTATTATTATTGCCATGCTATTATTTTCAGTATTATTTTTTTCTTTTTCTTTTTCTTTGTTTCATAACAACATCACTACATCACTTTGATAATTTAGCAGAGGTTCATTGACCCCATGACCCCTATTCTATTCTATTTTATTTTCTTATTTTTCCACCAGGGATAAAATTTTCAGCATCTCCATCAAGGTTTCGGCTTTTTTAGGGTTGGATTCGTATCTCACCCCTCTCGATTTTCTCAACTCAGTTTGTTCTGATTCTCAATAGGGTTTCGATTATATATATTTATATATTTTTCTAGGAGTCTCTCTTGCTTTGGAAAGATATTTTCAAATTCGCAGTTGTTTGGGTTGATTTGTTTTGTTTTGTTTTTTGTTTGTTTTTTCATTTCGTTGAATTTAGGGTTAGGGTTTTGTTCGTACAAGTCAAATGGGTTTGGTTGCATGTGAATTGGTAGTGTTGTTTTGGTACCCGGTCGAAATGGTTATTTGATTCCGTAGCAGTGAGCAAAGCGCACTGTCTGTTTTTGAGTTTTTAGAAAGAAAAAAAAAAGCATCGAAATTTTGGTTTTTAGGTTAGTTTCTTTTTGATTTGGGATAATTTTTGGCTTTATAGTGCATTGAATTGGTGCGGCATTTGCTCGAATTTGCTTCATTCGAATTGAACAAGCTGACATGCTGCGATGAAGTTGAGTGCTTGGAGGGTATTCTCAGGGTAACACTCTAATTCGAGGTCGAATGTTCAGTCCGAGCATGGATTCTGCGAGGGACACAGGTAGTGTTGCGGGGACGGTGCTAATCCCGATGCGGTTTGTGTGGCCATATGGGGGAAGAAGTGTGTATCTTAGTGGTTCTTTTACTCGGTAAGTCTACGATTTATCACATTAAATTTTATTATTTTCTTCCACGTTATTTACTTGCGGAAAATGCTGTAGTTTATCTAATATAATTTATTGGTTTTCCTTGGATTCACGTTATTTTGTGCTCGCCTTTTATTTTCTTTAAATCTTGTTCCATAGGTGGTCCGAGCTTCTACAAATGTCGCCAGTCGAGGGTTGTCCAACTGTATTTCAAGTGATTTATAGCCTGACCCCTGGTTACCATCAGGTCTGTTTATTCTTGATAGTACTGGAGTTAAATTGAGGTTGTTTTCCTCACGCATTTTAATAACCCGTCAAGCTGAAAAGAGGAAAAAAAACTTAGTTATATTATATTTCCTATGAATATGAAGTTCAGGAAAATTTCTTCTGGCTAGGTGTATGATCAGGATTTAGGGATGATATATTTATTACGATTCAGCTAAAATTTCATATTGTTTCTTCGCTATATGGGATCTAGTGGGTTTTAAAATTTTCATTGGCAAATATGTTATAAGGTTTTGTAACCGATACGCAAAGCTTGAGGTCTAGAGTGTCAAGCACTATGCCATGTTTGTAATGAGTTCATGGTTAATATAGAAGTGTGATGATTTAGGTTATCGTTTATCAACAGTGTTTTTCCTGATGCTCGCTTTTTAAAGTTTATCAGAATTTGAATTTGTTTTCCATTATTGTTAGTTGAGCAGAAGTACTGCTACTATGTTTGAGATTTTGAGTATTTGATTATGCTTATGCCCAAATAGAATTAAAAGATGCCATCTTGAGAGAATTTTTTGGCATTTGTTCTTGGTGGCTGATTACCTATAATTTTTTTGATGCAGTACAAGTTTTTTGTTGATGGAGAATGGCGACATGACGATCGTCAACCTTATGTACCTGGAGAATATGGGATAGTTAACACTGTTTTGTTGGCTACTGATCCTAATTATATGGCTGTTGTAACTCCAGACATGACTTCTGGATCTAACATGGATGTGGATAATGAGGCTTTTCGACGTGTGGTAAGAATTAGTCATACTGCTGCTGTATTATGGCTTTTGGCCTCGTGTAATTTTGACTTAAGTCAGAAGAAAAACTGCTTATGCTTGATCTGTTTAGAGATTATTTTGTAAATCATTATAGCACTGCTAGGTGTAGTCGTTCTTAATAATGCATGTGAAGTCAGTAGTTGGCTATTTACTCGTCATGGGATTACCACATCCACCATACCCCTATTGAGTGGTGACAATGTGACATACTATATGTTATAGACTTGTATCTTTTCTGTTGCATTTTAGAACATTGTTTTCTTCCCATGCCTTTAATTCCTGTTTGTTTGTAGCTGAAATTTCCAATGTTCAGTTGGTAAGCACAAGTTACTTACTTATGATGCAGGTCCGGTTGACAGATGGTTCATTGACAGAAGTATTGCCTAGAGTATCTGATGCTGATGTGCAGATCTCCCGTGAGCGAATCATGGCATTCTTGTCTATGCACACAGCTTATGAGTTACTTCCTGAGTCAGGCAAGGTTTGGAAATTTTATCATTGACCCTTTATTTCGATCTATACATTTTGCTGTGGCCAAATTTTCCTACTATGAATTGCATAAGTTCTTTACTAACTCAGTGACACTTTGCACAGGTTGTTGCTTTGGATGTTGATCTACCAGTGAAACAGGCATTTCATATTTTGTATGAGCAGGTATCTTCTTTTTTTTGGAGGATGGAATTTGCTTGGAAGGCTTTTACATATTTAGTATGTATGTTAGAAATATGTTGGTTTATTTATATGACATTGTACCTGCCTTTAGCCTAATGAATTGGTGAGAAAGAATTTTTATGTTTTTTTTTTCTCCAATTCAAGATTTTAAGTAATTGTTACTGAAGCTATTCTCTGGACAATGGTCTAATTGTTTGCTTTATTGCTTTCAACTAAAAATCTTTTGTTTTATTGCCTTGCATGTCTAATAGTTTCAGTTTAGTCTTTTTTTCTCTTTGTTTATCTTTAGCTAACCAGATGCTTCTGTATACATTCTTTCTAAATTGAGCTGTTACAGGGGATTTCTATGGCTCCTCTTTGGGACTTCTGCAAGGGACAATTTGTTGGCGTTCTTAGTGCTTTGGATTTTATATTAATTTTAAGAGAGGTATGTGAAGTTTATGATCATTGGCTCTTTGTATTGGTTATTTTTCTGAATACGATGACTTTGCAAGGTCTGGCATAGTGTCTTGAAAATTATACTTCTGGTTGCTTTACACCCTGCTAGTAATTATTTTACTGTCTATCTATGACTAGGCTACTTGTAAAGCTTATTTAGCTTGTGTTTTGACATCACATGGATGCTAATGCTTTATGTAATGTGTAATGCTTGTTGGAACGTGCTGTTGTCATATTCTCAGCTTGGGAATCATGGGTCCAATCTGACTGAAGAGGAGCTTGAAACACATACCATATCTGCCTGGAAAGAAGGGAAATCATATCTTAATAGGCAATCCAATGGACCTGGGACAGCATTTCCAAGACGTTTTGTTAATGTAAGTGCATAAAGTGCCTTTGTATGGCCTTTAATATGTGATGTGACTCGTAATTTTGACTAGAAGCTTCTGGCTCCTGTAGTTATTAACATGTAGAGATTCTATGAGATTTGATAATGCATGTCTTTTTGTAGGGTTCAATGGAAGTAAGAGTTAATTGTAGTTTTGGGAATGCTTTATTAACCTCGATGCTTTATATTAATGCTTGGTAGAATATCTTAATGTGGTTTGTCTGCACCAAGAGAAAAGGAATGAGCAATTATAGAAGTGATTTCTGAATGAGTTGTATCTGTAGCAGTCGGCTTGGACTTTTCCGGAAAGCATGACAAAATAAGTTCTACAGAAGATTGGTTTTGCCTTGCAATCAGTTTTGATTTCTTATTTAAGAAGCAAAATATTTCAGTCATGAGCTTGATGGAGTTTATTAGACAAATTAGCACTTCAAAGGATTAAGGCTCTGATGTGCATTCGGTTCTTAATTGTAGGATGAACAATAATTGCACCTTTTGTCTACCTAATTAATGTCTTGGCCTTTTTCTCAGCAAACAGAGAAGAAGAAAATATTGTTAGTATATAAATTAAGTTCAGTTTGCTTTGCATATCAAGTGTCTACCGGAGGTCAGGAAGTGTTTCAAACTAAAAGGAAACATTTCCAAAATTCCAGGATTGAATTTTATTTTCCTGGACTTGGAATATTGCCAGGGTGATCCTCTTACAAGCCCATCTTGGTTCGGTATTCTCAATCTTTGGAATAACTAGTGGAGCGATTTGAGTTGTCAATGTCATTTTATAGAAAGTCACTTATACCTATATTTGATGTCATTTATGCTGCTAAACCATTTATTTTAATGTGAATATATGAAGCTGCTCCTTGGGTTATTTATGAAACTCTATGGCTGGGCTGTCCCTATGTTTAGGAGAATGCTTGTTATTGTTGCATAACTGCTTATTCGATAGTAATGTTTATCATGCAGGCTGGACCATATGACAACTTGAGAGATATTGTCTTAAAGATCTTACAAAGTGAAGTTTCAACTGTTCCCATAATCCATTCATCTTCAGAGGATGGTTCATTCCCACAGCTATTACATCTTGCTTCACTTTCTGGAATACTTAAATGTAAGCTTTTAAAAATAGTATTCTTTATACCATCATTAAGTATGCTTGATTCTCACCCAATTGATTTTTTCAGGCATTTGCAGGTACTTTAGGCATTGTACTAGTACATTGCCAATAGTCCAACTACCCATTTGTGCAATTCCTGTGGGCACCTGGGTGCCCAAAATTGGAGAGTCAAATCAACGGCCTTTAGCAATGTTGAGACCAAGTGCATCACTTGCTTCAGCCCTAAATCTGTTAGTACAAGGTGCAATTTCTTTGATTGACCTTGAAATTGAAAATTTTGCATAAAAAAGATTAGTAGATTAAAATAAGGAAATTGGTATCGTATTTTACACTTTGAATTCTAGTTAATGGCAGAGGTTGGGTGTATTCTCCCATATTGAGTAGAAGGGTGATTTGGGTGTGAGTTACCATCATTGTGTGGTTTAATTAAAAAATGACAGTTGTTCTTATGTTATATTTCGCACTTTGCTTTTGCAGCCCAGGTCAGTTCAATACCAATAGTTGATGATAATGACGCACTATTGGATATATATTGCCGGAGGTTAGTTGTGTTTTAAATCTTCAGTATTATTGTTATACTTATTCATTTGTCGTTTTAGAATCTACAGTTAATCTGGTATTCAAGCTTTGAATTGTCCTGGCTGTCCATTCTTTTGAGTAGCCTATCATGTTTCTCACTTGACCTCCTCTCCCTGCTTTGTTTAATAGTGATATAACAGCTTTGGCAAAGGACAGAGCTTATACACATATTAACCTTGATGAAATGACTGTTCATCAGGCAAGTTTTGTTTTCTATTTTCCCTGAACATTAAAAAGAAAAAAAGTTATGCGAAAGTTTTTGTTGTGGAATAAAATTGTAATTGGTGGCCGGCTACAGTGTTTCCTTATTACTCTAGTCAAGCAGTTATGCTGATCTTATGATGCTGAAGCAGTTTCATTTTTTAAGTCACTTTGAAGTCAAAGTCGTGAACTCATTATGAATTTTAGTAATTGCAGCGCTCTGAAGTTGTGTTCGGTTAAATCTAAGGAATCCTTTTAACTCTTATATTGACACTACTAGTATTTTAAAGTTCAAGTCAAATATAACCTGTACCTCAGTTGCAGCAACCATGTGAGTGACAATGATTTTGAAGGTTCAAAGATGAATTTGCTATAAATGTGTTTGGCATAAGTTAAAAGTTGTTTGGGTAGATGGACATGGATAATACCATTGTAATGTTGACTTTGGACATGATCAATGGAAATAACTGGTTGAGATGCTTATCTAGAGCTCGATGGAATGGGAATACATGATTTTTTTTTTTTTCAATATTGGGTGAACATTGAATTATTCAATTTTAATATATGATTTGCTTTGAACGAGATCTATTTAATTTGTTACTAGTCCGTCTAAATGAGGATGATATTATTAATTTGTCATTAGTTTGATACCTGAGTACACTGTCTACAACATTTGTGTTTTTTTGTAGGTGTTTTGTGGACTATGATTTATAGTTTTGTTGAAGTTTAAACTACATATCAAAGTGTCTCATCTTGATTTTCTTCTTTAGTTCTCACTATCTTGTATGCATTATATCTCTAGGCCATGCAATTGGGCCAGGATTCATATCAACCTTATGAACTGAGAAGTCAAAGATGTCAGATGTGTTTGCGATCTGATACTCTGTATAAAGTGATGGAACGGCTGGCTAATCCTGGTAGGTTTTTTTTTATAATTTTTTTGAAAACAATGACTCTGTTTCTTTTTGTGTTAATGGTGTAATAGGCTATTCACGTTAGATTACCTGTTTAATTGTATGCTGTCTTATTTCTGTAGCGTTCAGTTTCTTGATCATTCTCCTATATCTGCTGCCAATATGATTGAAATAAATGTTTATCCTGGATGCTGTATCGCAATTTGTAAATAAATGTGCAGTGTTTTCATATTTTTGTGAGAAGGCATTTCACTACTGTATCATTTATGGGTGCCTTATACGGGAAAGTGATGCATTACTTTCTGTTGCATTTCCTGATAGCCACGCTGAGAAATTTCTTTTCCTTAGGAATCATTTGAGTTCTGCCATAAGGATAATAATGGCCTCCTTTTCAAATACAGTGTACAAATGAAATAAAAATAAATACCAAGTGGGAACCCTCTTTATATAATAATATAGAATATAGATAATGAGTTGACTGTTGTAGCGTTGAGTTCACCAAATTAGTGGAGCATTGGCTATGATCATGAATTATTTGCTGCTGAACATTGTGTTTCATTCAGGTGTGAGGCGGCTAGTTATCGTGGAAGCTGGCAGCAAGCGTGTAGAAGGCATTATTTCACTGACTGACATATTCAAGTTCTTCCTTGGTTAGTTTGCATTGGTGACTGAAGAATCACAATGGTTCGCATGGTGGTTATGACGCATCTGCATCTACTGCTAGGCAACATCACCTGCAAGCCATTCAGAAGAGATTCCAATGCTTTATACTCGGTGACTTGATCTCATTTCATTGAAATACAATTGGATTGGCCTCTTGCTTCATTGCCTCCCTTTTAAGATTTTAGGCTAGAGAGAAGAGAGAGAGGCCTGTAAATTGAGAGTATTTGATTGCCCCTAAATTTATTCATCCCCCTCCATTCATATTATCTTATTCAGATATGTTTTTGTGCACCTGATATAGATACACATGCAATAGCGGGGAGCACAAAACCTGTAATCGTTTTCTGTCCTGTGAAGATACTAAGTTTGGGGAAAAAAAAGAAAAAAAAAAAATTTGATGGAGGACAACTATTGAACTAATGTTGTGTCATATAATATTGACTTTTCAACCTTTTTCTTTTCGTCTTCAATGCAGTGTCAAACAAGCCTCCTGTTGAAGATAAACAATTTATACTGCTCCTCTCCCTCATTAATGAACGATGAGATTGTACTAAGCAAATTAAAGCAGATAATTGAAATTTTCATTTTAAAAACAATGAACACAAATTAGAAGCTCTTCAAGAATTTGTTAATTTAGGCTTTATGTACTAAAACCACCTGTACACATAGAGTTCGAAAATATTCTGTAGTGCAGAAGGTACAATGAGAAGTAAAAAGGTCTTATTCATCTAATCCTCTTCATGGGAACTGGATCGTACTTTAACTATCCAAAGCACGCATCAAATTTTCCTCCAGGTTTTTCATGAAGTATATATTAGACTAACATTAACGTCTGGCTATGGTGATCTCAACAATAACCTTTCTAGCAAATTACAACAATTTCATTTAACAGTCACTATACTTAGGATCTTTTTGTTTAGCGAAATCCTTGTTCTAAACTTTAGAAATATATATATATATATTGTATCAGAAAGACGACGAATCTTCATTCATGAGAATCTTCATTCATGAGATAGAAAGACACTAAACTATTAGCTATACATTAAGGAGATTAAACAAAACATAGATCTAACATTGTTACTACAACCCAGCACTCCTGAGACTACATATAGCATAGGAGAATAAAAGAGAAACTTAGGCAACACACTTAAGAGGGATACAAACATTAAAAATCAGATCTCCTATACCAAACTAAGATATATAATCATTTCTAGAACACTATAAATTTTTTAGACAAAGAAAAGTTTCGATGAAGAAGTGAAGGAGAGGTAACACACCCCTTTTCCCTTTCTGAGGGAACACTCTTAAAAAAATTCCTCTACAATAAAGAGCTCCAAGATCAAATTTAGAAATAAAAACATATCTTTAAAAGAAAAGAGAACCTACCATCCAAAAGAAAGGAGGAAAACTTCTCTAAAGGAAGAATAAAACTTCCCTAATGGAATAACAAAACTTCCCTAATGGAAGGAGATAATCTCCCTAATGGAGAAAACTAAAGGAAGAATAAAACTTCCTTAATGGAATAACAAAACTATCCTAATGGAAGGAGATAATCTCCCTAATGGAGAAAACTAAAAAAAGAAGGCTAAAAAACGATAACCTAGGGAGGAAGTCACCGTTGGTCCCCAACTTCGTCTTTCTATTGGCTCGATGTTTTCCAAACCCTAGCAGAAAGACGCTCTTTGTTAAACTTTAAATATCATTTCAATGTATAAGACGACATAAGGTAGGGGTGGCAAACTCAACCCACGACACATCAAACCAACTAACTCAATCACATAATTAACCAACCCAGCTCAACCCATTTAAATAATGGGTTGGGTCAAAAATTAACCACCAAAATTTGGGTTGGATTGGGTCAAGCCCATAGTTTACCAAATCCAACCCAAATTTGTGTCAAAACTTTGTAGTTTACCTAATCCAACAATTTCATTTAACAATCACTATATAATACTTAGGATCAAAGTTTACCTAATCCAACAATTTCATTTAACAATCACTATATAATACTTAGGATCTTTTTGTTTAGCGAAATCGTTGTTTTTAAACTTTAGATATCATTTCAATGTATAAGACAACATAAGAATACCACTAGCCAATTGTATCATAATGGATAGAACAACATCATTTCTTTTCTTTTTTAGGCCAAAAGAACAACATCATTTCTAAGTTGCATCAATTCACATAATTATATTATGAATGCGTGGAGGTTGGGTATGTCTCGGTATCAACTATCAAGTATGTTAAATAGTTGATATTAAATATTTTAATAAAAAAAATAATTTCTAAATACCTTCTGAATAAATTACTATCACTACACTTTAGTACTACTTAGTAAAAAAAAAAAAACACATCATTTTGATCTTAAACCCACTTAAGACCAAATCAATGGCAACAATTTCCCAAAAGACTAAATTGATCAAATCAAATCTTTTCACAATCAATATTGTATACTACTTTACATATCCATATACAGCGGTTCAACTGAAGACTTCAATTTCTTCTCTTTCTTCTTTTTGGAGCCATTTTTGTTTGCTTTCTTCTTGGGTTGTTCCTCCTCTTCTACTACGGGTTGTGTACTCAGTAAGTGTTGATGAATGGCAGCCAGAGTATCCGATTGGAATGAAGGATCGCTAAGATTTTTTAAAAACCATTCTCGTTCCTTCACTCTGAAGAATCACCACACAAGTTAACAAATACAATGTTACACATCAAAAGTAAAGGTCACTATATAAATGCTTAACTATGAAGGAAGCACTTACACTAGCTTTTGCCTAGATTTGCAATTTAGTTTGAATTCATCCTTTTGAGCAGGTTGCCGTGGTGCCTTTAACTCAGGAAGTGAATCACAGAGTGCAGAGAGGTTGTATGCCTTTAATTTCTTCTGACGGCTTCGAAGTTTGTTCTTTTTCTGCCAGAAGAAGATAACATCTTGAAAAAGACTACCTCATGTTTACACAAAATTTGAGCAGCATGTATAACTTAAATCAGTTCTCAAACTTTCTTGTGCAAATAAATAAAGTGCACAGATTTTTTTTGTTTTTTTACATGGTCATGAACTAGTCAACAGTTTAAACTATTTATCAGATGAGTAGAAACTCCCAGCTTAATACACTAGTTCCTATTTCTTGAATTAGTTGAACTGATACTTCTTCCATGGTTCCAACTTCCATACAACTGATATCTTAAACAAAAATATCGATAATACTACAGCAATAAGATTCTTACCTTACTTAAAGACTTTTGGGCACTCAAGGAAGCAACAGTATCTTTAACCTCTGCAATAATCAGGGATTGAGAGAAAAAAAAGTTGTCAAAATATGAACAGATTAGATATAGTAACCTGCATCAACCAACAAATGCCCGTTCCACACGAAGCAGAGATGGATCATTTATATGACTAGTGCACAAGCAGTGCAAGCCTCTCTCTCTGGACAACTATTTTGGGTAAACGTAATATAGAATATGCAATTCGATAGAAGTAGACATTGACACAAACATGGACAAGTTGACAAGTTAAACATTAAATAATCTAAACCAAGACATATCAACATGAACATTAACACATTAACACTATAGAATCAAAATTAATGGTCGAAAGTAGGGCACCTCAGTCATGTAAAACAACCTAATAACCAACTATGATTAGTGATATACTTTAAAGAAAGCCAAAATTGCAATTATCCTATATTGTAAATATTTTCAACAAATATATTCCAAAGTATCCAACTAAATATAAAAAAATGTTAAAGTATGTTATTCAGACAATTCAGGAACTACCGAATCTTTGTTTCTAGTTAAGGTGGAGTTTCCAGTCTCTCTCAAATCTTTGTTTGCAAAACTCTGGTATGGAAAGTGAAGAAAATGTCACAGCCGTATCACACAATTTCTGCACTTCTTGACGAGTACTCTGTTCTTTATTGTCAAGAAAATATGAAAAAACACGTTGCTGAAAGAATTGTCCTATCATTATCTCTGTAGCTCAAATGATTGTTCATTGACGCTTGAAGAATCTTGAGGACTGCATTACTTCCAGTCTTCCACAAATCTCCATGATAGTTTCCAAACAATCATACACATGGATATCTTCCATGAAAGCACCAACTGGAACAACACTGATTTCCAGTCTCTCTTATTCCAGTGACACAACACTCCACAACACCAAAGAGTATTTCATTCAAAGTTTCAAACGATCAAAGATATCTTTCACCAGCCTCTCCTACACTTACTACTTCTCGTTACTCATCCTAAATTCATCTTCCCTTAATATGTATTAACTAATCCCACAACTATCTCTATACCTTAAATATGTCAATCTTCATATGTTAGAAAGAATAAGCAAGCGGAATAAATTTCAACAGTTAGAAACAAAAAACACAACTTACTCGCATAAAAATCGAGCTTCTTTCCAAACTTGCGGTCTGACTTTGATCCTGTTCTGCATTTATTGGTTAGGAAGGGTGAGAATTGAGTTTTGAACTAGAAAACACGGCGTACATATACAATTTTATGAAGAAAAGTTAGGGATATCACTCACCTATCAGTTGGCTTGCCCATCACTGATACGGTAGACAAAAGCAGAAAGCGAACTGTCTATGGCGGTAGCCTTCTTCTTCGTCTCTTAGGGTTTTTTTTTCAGAGGAAGAGAGATGATCACATTAAAAA
>QANZ01048438.1:53137-87325 GCA_003254925.1 Chamaecrista fasciculata
GTTTTGATCCTATTTATAAAAAAAAAGGACCTTAATATAAGAAAATAAAACTTTTGGGGATGAAGGTTTATTTTTCCTCTTTTTTTAACGGAAAAATGGATGGAAAACGTTAGAGGGACCAACTTTTTCAAGTTTTCCATAACTGGGGGACCAATATGGAACAAAAAATAACTGGAGGACCTATTTGGAAAAAGGAGCATAACTGGGGGACCAAAATAGGACTTTAGCCAAATATAAATGAAGATATTATTTTGAAAAATAAAAATGCTATATGTAAGTGATAGAATATAAATTTGATGGGCCAATTTCACATGGTCTCTAGGGCCGTTGCTTAGAGCCTTTATGCTCACGTATCTAATCTCATTAATTCAATCACCTTCTCAACATAATTATTATCTCAAGTTAATACTATAAAATTTCACCACATTATCTTCTTATAAAAACATATATATTTTTTCTTTCATCAAAAGGTAATTTAACTTAATCTCAATTTAACTATCTTGTTTATTAATAAATGTTTGATGCAGTTGTAAACAAGTTATATCTCAAATTAAGAGATTTAAGTTCGAGCATTGAAATCGATATTATTAGAATAACTTTAACAATTCATTTCTGACTTGAATGTAATTAATCTTTACCTAAACTATTACATGGACAAATAAAAAAACTTAACCTAAAAATAAATTAACTATTTTATTTTCTTATAGGCATCTTATGAAATTTTTATCTATCTAAATATATTTTTCAAGCGTCATTATAAATTATAATAGAATGTCAAGAAAGATCATCAAATATTATTGTCGCGAAAATAAAATATATATGAAATTAGATTAGATGGTGATTAATGTTAGTATAATTTACCTTTGATAACGAGAGATTTAAATATATAATTTACTATATATTATATATACCTGAATTTTTTAAAGTTCAATATACTCATCAACACTTCCATCAAAAGTCTATATATAATTATATATACTCATTAACACAACTTATGAAATTTATTTAAATAAAATATGAACCACTACTTCTAACTTAAAAAATAATATCATGAATTTACACGTGAAAAAAACAGCAACTACAATCTGAAAATTGTAAAAACTGAAAGTCTCTAATTTTTCTTATCAAGCAAATATATTGAATATATTGAATATTCAATATATTGAAATTTATGATTTCTTTTTTCCGGAATGTCGTAACTTGTAAGTGGTCCAAGGATTGTTGGCACGTGTACAATGAGATTAATTAAATTGAGCTTTTATATTATTGGAGATTTGGAGTTATATTTCAATAATAATACTCCAATATATCCATCATTGTTGAAAATATATAAGTGGTCCACTATTATATCATAAGTAGGTGGGCATCGTGAATTAAGTTAAAATTAATCAAGACAAAAAGAGATTAGACATACAAATAAAACACTAAAACAGAGCACCCTATTTTTTTGCCAAAGAGAGAAAAATACATTTTCACAACGACTGTTATTTAAAAAACGTGAAATTCCATAGCCCAAATAAAAAAAACTAATTTTATATTTATAAGATGCCGTTGGTAATAAGCAAAAAGAAGGAAAGCAATGCAACTTTTTTTTTGTTGTCGTTATATTTCTCCTAAAAATGAAAAATGAAAAATGAAAAATGGTCGTCTTATTCACTTTGGAAAGAAAAATATCTAACGAGTTTCAGCTTAAACAATTGCGAAAATTTTATGTTGTACATAATGGAAGATATTTAATGATAACATATCAATTAAACAAGTTGAGTTCTTAAACTTATTAAAAAAGTAATAAAGATTGTTACAAAAAAAAAAATTATTATCAATACTTAAAAAAAAAGGTTAAAATGTGTAAGAAATTCAAAAAATATTTAAAATAAAAATATTGAGTTTGATTATTATTTATATCTTTTAATTTTTTAAATATAACGGTATCTTAATTAATTCCTTAATAACACTTATTAAAAGCATTAGAAAAATTATGCACATATTTTTTAATTTAAAAGTGTCACACAATAAAATGATTTTTTTTCTGCGCACTCAGAGATGAAATTAAGGCTGACAAGTGAAAACTGTTATCTTAAAAATATTTTTCAGATAGGTTATTTAATAAAAAAAATGTCACTTGGCACTTTGTGATAGGTTTTTTTATTAAAATAATACACAAAATTATATTATATATCTCGATACTCAACGAATATTCTTATTTCCCCAAATGGGATACGCATCCGCTGAACTCGATTTTAATACTTAACTTTTTCTTTAAAATCGCGCTCGATAAACACGATTTCAATACTGACAGAATCATATCAGTACTGAAATCGTGCCCAGAAGACACGATTTCAATTTATTAAGGGGAGGCTGTTGGGCCTCCCTATATATATATATAATATAATAATTGATAAACTGGAAAATGGCTAGCACTTACCTAGTTCACCGGGATGGGCTGCAAGAGCCAAGTGTTGAGCAAGAACCTGCAAGAGCTTCACAGGGGGGCCCTGCGAAGTGTACTCCGACGCTCAAGTTAGTAAGAGAGTAATCAGAGAGTAAGAGAATTTCAGAGTGTAAGAAGTAGCTAACCTTGAACTGGTGAGATGGGCTCTATTTATAGAGCAGGGAGGAGAGAGGTGGTCAGCGCGCGGGGCGGACCACGTAACCAGACACGATCTCCACCAGCGGAGATGGTGGAGACCGAGATTTGCGGAGCAAGGCAATCGTGGGTGATTGCGTGTCGCGTCGCTAGGCGGGCGCCTAGAAACTGGAGATCGTGGGTGTGAGCAAGTCAGTAGCCCACGATCTCCCGTAGCGTGGATTGCGGAGCGAGGTAGTCGTGGGTGGCCACGTGTCATTTGGGGGACGCGCGCCAAGACCCATGATGGATCACGGCCGCCCCTAATTGTGCTTAGGACGCCCGACTGGCTCGAGGGCGCCTCGCAAGGTGCGGAGGGGAGAAGAGGCCCGGTGCGAGGGCCGTTTAGGCGTACGCCCAAATAGTGATGTATCAATAATATATATAAATAATAGTATTTTATAAAATTTAATAAAATTTTATTAAATTTAATAAAAAATTTTAACAGTAGTATTTTATAATTTTTTAAATTAATTAATTTTATTCGAATCATGGGCACTTATTTGACCAACCTAGTGAGCTAATCATTAGACCAACAAGCTTGGTTTGTGTATTGTTTGTGACTAAATAACTCTATTTACTATTATTTCTAAGTGTTCAGTTTTTGTCATGTGTACTCTATTTATTTAAAATTTTGTAGTTGTGATTAAAGAACAAGTGACGAATATATATATAATTTTTATAAAATTTTTTATGGTTAAAATTATAAAATAACTTTAAAATGGTACCAAAGTGTTAACGGAGAATACCACATGACACCAAAGTCCATGTGGAATAAACAAGATCCATCTTATGTTGCTTTTTGGTAGCTGGATTAATTAATCCCATCATTACTTTTTGTAATAACTCTAACACTAAAGGACAACTCTGTCATGTCACAATTCACATAATATGTATTTTCTTTTTGTGCGCGTTTTAATATTTTCTGGTTCTCTTTTCCGAAACAAATACAAAACAAGATTATAATAATATTAAGAAAAATTTGATGTCTAAAGTCTATACCAGCTTTTCATGTTAAAGTTTGGATCTAAATATGACAAAGGGGTAAAATTAGGTGGGCAAACTTGTATTTTAGTCATTTTAAAAGGTCAATTTTTATTTTTTGTCCCATACATTTAGTATTAATTTCAATATGACCTTTTATGTTATTTTTAATATAAATCTGATCATATATATTTTTGTAATTTTTTATTTTTGGTCTCAAATCTAATTGCAATACTTGATTTGACTTCATTTGTTAATAGTCTTAACAAAATAAAAAAATAATACATTATAAATAACTCATAACTTCAAACTCGTTGCACTCAAACTTAATTAAAACTAGAAAAATATGAGATTAGATTCTCTGTATTTCCTTCTCCATGCACTTCTTGTGGAGTTATAGACAAAAAGAAAGAGGAAGAGAAAGAGAAAATGTAAATTTCATAAAATAATTATATATAGGACTCACATCTTTCTTTCTCTCTCTTTATTTCTCTCTCATACTTTACAAGAAATGTAAATAAAAGAAATATAGAGGATCCATTTTCAAAAAATATGACTAACTTTACTTATTTAACTATGAAACGAGCGAACTACTTTTAAGGTTTGATTTGACATGATAACCCTAATTGGGAAAGAAAAAATTTATCAAAATGACTCCTAACTTTAAACTCATCGTATTTAAACTTAAGACGATAGATATATTACAAAATTTAATAAAATCATGGTCGAGACTTGTCTATTATCAACCAAATGTTGGGGTTTGATTCCTATTTTAAGTAGAGAGTAACCTTAAATTCTTATGTCAGCTAATCCACTTAGTTACCCAAAAAAATCATAGAAACATGTAAGATCAATTTTGTTAAAAAATAATAATACGGTTAGAATGAAATTTATTCTAAATACATGGGACCCAAATTATAATTTCATCTTTATTAAGAAAATGATAATAAATTAACAACATTAAGAAAGATTAATTTTGTTAATTTGTGCGATGTTTGGCGCGTATATAAGACTAAGACGCTGTCTCTCTCTCTCCTCTCTCTCTTTCTGTGTGTGTGTGCGTGTTTGCGCGACTGTGTGTGTGTAAGAGTGAAACCCCAGATAATACCGACCCCTTCCTTCATCTCCCTAGCTTCCCTATCTGAAAACCACTCCCATTTGATCGGAGCCTCTCATTCTCTCTTCAATCTTCCCAACCTTCCAATTCACTGTGTGATCGATCTTCGTTCCCGTTCGGTCTTGTCCGTACAATGGAACGGTACGGGCGGGCTAGTGACGGGTCGCAGTCTGTTTCGCCGCCAGAATGGACCGGAGGAGCCGGAGGCGAAACCGGCCTTGAAGGTGAGTTCATCTGATTCTGCATTCTCAAATACGTTCATTGTTTGACTGAAATTTTGGGTTATGCCATTGCGATTTGTGGTATTAGCAGAATGTGGAGTGTAATACACAGGGTTTTGATCTTGATTTCGCAAATGCAGAGTCTGTGTGGCAATTGGGACTGGGTGGTGGGGAATCGTATCCGCAACGGCCCGATGAGGCTGATTGTACCTACTATTTGAAGACAGGGATTTGTGGGTATGGCTCGCGGTGTCGGTTCAATCATCCCCGTGACCGTGGCGCGGTAAATTTTTAATGAGTTAATTATGAGAGGGCTTTTATTACTAACGGGTTTTGTTTGGTGGTTGGCGTGATCATTCGGTTTCAATTTGGTTTGATCTTGGTTAATAGCAGTGCGTAAGAGTTGAACTCACGACATCGGAAGGCTTTTCATTGATGGAAATGCCTTAAAGGCATTAAATCTTCAAGTTATTTTTAGAAAAATTGTCAAGTTAACTGAATTCACTCAATTGGGTTTGGGATTAAATTGTTTGTATTTAATATTGGATGTTTCCTAATTTGGCGAGGGATATATGCGCTCAGGTTATCGGAGCCTCAAGGACTGGAGGGGAGTATCCAGAGCGAGCAGGCCAGCCTGTATGCCAGGTGCTTAATCTGGTTCTTTTTGCTATTCT
This sequence comes from Chamaecrista fasciculata, assembly GCA_003254925.1. Classification (NCBI taxonomy): domain Eukaryota; kingdom Viridiplantae; phylum Streptophyta; class Magnoliopsida; order Fabales; family Fabaceae; genus Chamaecrista; species Chamaecrista fasciculata. The sequence goes on from QANZ01048438.1 coordinate 58,760, forward strand.
GTAATCTCTATTTGTTATACAAAATAACACACTTTACTTTCATTTACATATGCTAGTGAAGTTGAGTTATACTGTTGATTCCCTGCCTTCTGCGTTGATAAAATATACTTACTTGAACTGCAGTACTATATGAGGACAGGATCTTGCAAATTTGGCTCTTCGTGTAAGTACCACCATCCTAGGCAGGGAGGAGGAACTGTTGCCCTGGTGTCACTTAATTATTATGGATATCCATTGCGACCGGTTTGTAGAACTTTATATTTACCACATAATTATGTGCTTTCTTTAAATAGTGAGCTGATATTTTTCTAACCATGGCAACATTTTGATCCAAACCTGAACTTTCTATAATATCAGGGTGAGAAAGAGTGTTCCTATTATGTGAAAACAGGACAATGCAAGTTTGGCTTGACTTGTAAATTCCATCACCCCCAGCCTGCTGGTCTTCAAGTTCCTGCAGCTTCACCAATTCCCCCAGTTTCACCACTACCTGTACGAGTACCTTCTCCGTTATATCCAACTGTACAGACTCCATCTGGTCCTTCATCACAACAATATGGTGTAATGGTTGCAAGGCCACCTCTACTACCAAGCCCATTGGTCCAAAGTCCTTATGGGCCTGTTGTAATGTCCCCTGTCCCTTTTTCTGGTTGGAATCCTTATCAGGTAGGTCAAGTTTTTCCTTTGACTGGTTGGCCAAATTATATGTGCACCTGTTGATGCTTGTGCGAACTTTCGCAGGCTCCTGCAAGTGCTGTAGTTCCATCTAGTACTCTGTCTCATGTTGGTTCTACACAGCTTTATGGGATAACTCAGCTACCTTCATCAGGACCTGCCTACACTGCACCTTACCAGCCTACAGGTCCCTCAGTTGGTTCTTCAGGCACTAGTCAGAAGGAACACTCGTTCCCAGAAAGACCTGGTCAGCCAGAGTGTCAGCATTACATGAAGACTGGAGAGTGTAGATTTGGTCCTTCTTGTAGATACCATCACCCACCTGAATTAATTGCAGCAAATACGAATGTGGTCCTTAGTCCAGTGGGTCTTCCTATGCGCCCGGTTTGTTTCTCGACTCCTTTTCACTTGATGCCTCATGTTGGGTTATGGATATGATACTCTCATATATACTCCAGCCATTAAAATTTACATACAAGTTTGATCCATATAAAACTGACATCTTAACCTTGATTCTAGCCTTAAGAGTGCATCTTGTTCCTCTTATTTAGTGTATTTTCAGGTAGAATCTTAGGTCTGATCGCTGTGATAGCACATAAGGCCATAACGGCAAGTTCTACTTGTAGAAACCTCTCCCAAATCCTTCAATATGGATATATTTTTTTGGCATGGATTTTTGTTTTCCATATTGTTATTGCTGATGAAAAAATTATGTAGCTCTTTTCTAAAGTGGTAACTCATAAGGTAATGCTGAATTATAGTCAAGATATGCAAGATTATACTATGTTCTATTGGATTTTGATGCCATGACATGCTAAGAGTAATTTCTTCTCCACCACTTCTGCAGAATCCCTTCTATGGTGTTCTTTTATCTTCTTGAGAACTTCTTTCAGTCATTTTTAAGATTTTGTCTATTCTAGTAGAACTTGCACCCAATTACAAGCCTTTATAACTTGTGTTTTTTCTCTATTTGCTAAACATAAAATATCTGCTCCAATACAAGTTTCACTTTAGAGTATGAAGTGTAGTTGGGTAATCTTTGATGAGATAATCAAAGTATTGATGTTCACAGATCCATAGGTAGCTATAAGGTTGCATATGCTTTGCAAAAATGCGAACCATTGATTTATAGTCAACAGTGATTGATCATGTACTCTCTAAACTCGAAAGTACCACATGCAATATAGAAGATATTGTCCCTATAAAAGCTTTAGGTAACAGCTCCAAGGATATTTTCTTTTCCATCATAATCATTCAAATAGAAAAAGAAAACCACAAATAACGTTTCTCTTGTTCACATGAAACATGTTTCCTCAGTCTTTCGCCAGTCTATAGATACATTAACCTTATAATAGGTGTGCTATTGATAACTAGGTAGCAATCTTATTACGTTTGTGTCTTCATACTATAGTATAATCAGCTTTTTTAAAAAAATGTTTCACCATAAGATAGACAATATATGTCATGTGCAGGTCTTGAAATTGAAACAGATCTCAATTAAATAATTTTCTTTTGTCGACGCAAGATTTCCTGGAGTCTTGGATTATTATTGAAGGCCTGCTATCTTGCTTATTGTGTTTTATTTTGAAATTTTCGTGCCGACAAGATTATCTTCTATCTAAGGGATTGAATGAAATGTCTTTTGTCATTCTTTGTTAGAAGGCAAAGAAGATTAGAAGACACCTATCCTGATACATCTTCCATTATTCTATAATTTACAGCACTCTCTCTATTCTTTACCAGACCTAAGAGCACTTTGTTTAGTTATTTGATCTCCCAGGCTGTGTATGCATTTTATTGTTGTGTAGATCTGACTCCTAAACTTACTAATCTTCCCCCTTTCTTTTTTGTTCTGTGAAAACTTGTGGCCTTAAACTAATGCATATTGGACTGTTTGATTCAAATTGGAAAATGGAGATAACGCCCTTGTCCTAAGATGGCACTGACCAAAGAGTACAAGAACTACTGCTTTTCTTAGTTTTATGTTGACTAAGGTATTTCAGACTGTATATTTTTAATTAACTCAAATTGGTATTTTAAACCTATAAGTTATGTTCGGGTTATGGGCATATTTTACCCTTTTCAAAGCACACTCCTTGTCTGGAAATGGCTGACTTTAGTATGAGGTATTTCATGAGGGTCCTCAAGATGCATATTAAGGAAGGAGATTCTGCAGTATATTGATTATAGTTGCATAAATATATGGAGCAATGGGCAGATAATCTGTAATGCCAAGTTGATTTACTTTTCCAACGTTATCATTATGTGGTCTGGCCAAATTTTACTTATTCAAGTAGACTTGAGACTTATGACAGTCTTTAAGATATTTAAGATCATAATTGGAACATTTGTTTTCCTTGCCGATGGCAACAGGTAGAATTCTACTTAAATACACGTGAAGGAATATTTTGGAACTGGTAATTGAGATTCATTTAGATGAGTGAAACAAGCTGAAGTTTGCTATAAGATTATGAAGGATTTGATAACTTAAATTTCATTATTTTGCTCTATATGGTATTGCTGATAAATGATGATTTTTAAAAGGCAGAAGGCATCTCTGAGCCTGTTGGAAAATAATAAAGTTGGTCAGTTGGATATGAAAGTTTAACTTGTTTTATGAGGCTTAGATGAGGAAGAAGTTGACTGTTAGAGTCTAAGCTGATTTTATACTTATATTTAATCTTTTACTAGTGTTAAAGCCTGCTCTTAAGTGATATATATTGGAAAGTCCTATCATGAAGTGCCCGGCTTCTTATGCGTCTTGTTTGCTTCGGAAGATCTGTGTATTCTGTCTGTTGCATTGCCTGAAATTTTTATTCTATCATGGAACATCTTATATTGCTCGCAATATTGTCTAGAACATAGGCTTGTAAATGCTTTGTCATCTGTTTTGCCTCTCTTCCTATATCAGGTCTGTGGTTGTTCAACCTGTGTGTTCAATAGGTTAAATGTTTCATGTTTCCTTCTAGTGATATTGGAATAGAGAATGCTTTTAACTTGCCATTTTATGGATACATAATACATTACTTTTTGACTCTCTCAATTTATAGCAGGTGATTATGTCAATAAATAATAGACTTGTCTAAACTTCATGTTGCTTTTGGGTGTTGCTTTTGTCTGTCTTCTTCAAGATATATAGCAGTTTATCTTTGCACCATGTATCAAAAATAAGAAATTTGTTGCAAATTATTTCAATTTCATGTAATAGCTTAAGTTGTTTAAAGAACTAACACTTAGCAGTGGAAATTTTGTTTCTATAGATATGATTTAAATAAATTTGACTGCCTTCTAATTACTTGCTAAGCCTCTGAAGTTGGTGTTTGATTATCAGGGGGCACCACCTTGTATTCATTATGCACAGCGTGGAGTCTGTAAGTTTGGTCCTGCATGCAAGTTTGATCATCCTATGGGAGCACTGAGTTATAGCCCATCTGCTTCTTCGCTGGCCGACATGCCAGTCGCACCTTATCCTGTGGGTTCATCAATTGGTACTCTTGCTCCATCGTCCTCATCATCGGATTTGCGGTCGGAAATTGCCTCGGGATCCACCAAGGAGTCTCTATCTTCCCGACTGTCTTCGTCAATGAGCACATCCACTGAATCAGTTGGCTTGGCTTTGTCAACTAGTGGAACCGTTTCTCAATCTGGTGCCCAATCATCCACTCAGAGTTCTGCTCCTCCAGCGGCTACCCCTAGCACCACAACCAGCACTGTCTCTCCTACCTTGAACTAAGCAATGTGAATGCATACCTCATTTATACTCCTTTTTATCTCAATTCTCAGATGGGACGTCATTATTTAAGGGAGCCCTCAAACAGGTTTTATTTTTCGGTTATCCCGGTGCCACTTTTAGGTCTAGAACACATCAGTTTCAATTATCTTCGTGTTCATATAGTCTTTTTCATGGCCATCCAATTGTTCTTGAATAAACCATGGCCTACCTTGAGACACTTAGCCGCATCCCTTACAGCCACATGCATTCAAATAACTTAGAAAGAAACTGCAAGTCAATTTTGCAAATGTCCTCCCCACATCTCCACCTTTTGGAGTTTGTTGTGCTTATTTATGCTTCAGTCTTCTTTGATTTCAGAGAATACAGTCCCACTTTCATGTATCTTCCCCTCAATCCCTTCTCAAACACCAAGAATTTGGGAACAATTTGCCTATTCTTCTTTGAAGGTTCTGTTCACTATTGTTCCCCATTTTTTTTGTGTTCTGGGTTTATGTGAAGAGGAATTATGAGACTACGATGAGGCATCACACTGCCATCTTATATTGATACACAGCGATGTTGTGACATGTGAAATGCTTGACTTGGTAATTTGAATTACAAATTATAAATATAAGAGGAAACATTTGAATTGACACCCAAGAATCTGTAATATTTTTTCCCTCCCCAATCAGTGCACTATATCAAGCTTCGTAGGAAATCAATGATCTGTGTCTTACATAAAATCGTCCGAAGATTTCACATTTGTTTTTAAAAAAAAAACATAATGAAAGTTTACTATTTTAACTTGGATAATAAATAAAATTCACACGTTAAATAAGTATCTCGGCAAATATTTCTCATCAAGTTCGTTTAGTTATCTATCAAGTTTTCCTGCCTTAAAAAGAATATAAGCTATGTCTTTTTGGGTCTAATTTAGAGTATCCATGGCTCGAGTTTTTCATTTAAGAGTAAAGGACTGACAGAATATTTTTCATACCTAAATGTAGAATTAGAATCTTAGAATCTCACCACTTGGTTAAGAAACTAGATAAAAAAACTAATAGACATGTTCGTGTGGCAAAAATGCATCATGCCCCATGACTCAATGAATGAGATAATATATTAATATCATTATAGTATACCATATGGTTTGAAATAGGGAGAACACGACCTCATTAGAATGAATACTGACGTATTCACTAAGATTTCTGTAATTTTTTTTTTATGTTGGGTACATTTCTTTCAAAATTTTATTCCATACTGTGTGTAGTATTTTTGTTTTATAACGTTATATTTGATGTTTTATGCTAAAAACTTTTAATTAAAAAGACTAGAAGCATAGCGCATGAACCAGAAGCATAGTAACGGTCGAAAACTAAGAGCTTGAACACGTTAGCATAAGAGATCATTGGGACCACAGGTAGTGGGAATACACGAGCACCAAGGGCCCCACCCTGCATAATAAACCTACGAAGTAATGATGACCTAGATAACAAACTTAGGAGAGCTACGTCGCCCTAGTCCTATAAAAAAGAAGGCTAACATAAGTAACAAACTAACTAATAATATGATATCGTAACTCTGCTAAAATACTTACTTGAGTTTCAAAGATTGATCTGGGGACTAAATCTCCCATTGGAGTTCCTTGTGCAGGCAGCTTGAAGACACCAAGAATTGTAAAGTCGGAATATCATCAGCTTGTATAAGGTTGAGGTGAGCTCAAAAAATTCTAGCTAATCCATTTTGAAATGGGTGAGCTTAATCCAACCCTAATAATTTGAGGCCAAGTCAATTAGTTTTGATTCCACTAAACAAATTAGAATTCTTATAAAAATAAAATAAAATTAAACAAAATAGACTAAATATCAATTTAGTGTCAAAGCTCAAAATTGTAAAACAGCAATTTTTCGTGTTGGAAAAATTATCCCATAGACTTTCACTTTTGCATCTTTTTAAAATTGTAGTCATGGTAAAATTTATATTGTCAGAGACTCCCAAACACATAAATTCTCTATGCGATGTCCCAAATGGACAACACATGAATTCTCTATAACTAAATAATTGACAAAGTGTATGCTTGTTGTTGGTTTTTTTATTTTCAAATAATTCATATTGAGTAAATTTTGATTGTTAATTTTTTCCCCTCCATACCTAAGAAGCAGTGGAGTTGACTAAAAGTTATTTTTTTCCTAAGTCCACACAATCATGTAAGTTAAACCAACTCAACTGAATCAATAATTTATGGTGTATCAATGTTCAATTAGATTTATAAGCAACAAAATATAATATTATAATTCATCACTCATACACTCTATGTATCTAATAAATAGTTTGATTATCCTTTTCTCTTCTTCAAATTCAATAAATATGTAAATAAATTTAACTATTATATGTCTTTCAAATTCAATATGTACGTAGATAGTTTCAATCTGATTATTATTTTTGACTCTTTCATATTTAATAAGTACTCAAATAGTCTGAACACTATTATTTTTATCTTCTTTAAAATCAATAAATATGTAAATAATATACTTGTTGTCTTCTTCGAAAACTAAAAGAAAATCAAAATCAGCCAAGTATCCTTAAATCAATGGTGGGATAAAGGGTTTATGTGATTTGCTTAATTACATCTATCTAGTTTCATAAAAGCCTTATTCTATATTTAATAAAACTTCTTTAATTCTTGATGTTTTGCATACAATCTTTAAAAGAAATAAAAATAGAAAGGTTAGTATCCCACAAAATGATAAATTCAAGTTTAAATTTTTGTAAGTAAATATATCTATCTATATTTAATACATGATAATGTGTCAAATACGATTATTTTCTAATTAAAGATAGAGACCAAAAACAAAAAGATTAAAAAAAAAAAAGAAACAACATCAACGATCCAACTTCATTGATCACCGCAAATGTCTATTGTCTAGCATTAAATTAAAGACCACTGAAGATTAATGTTGTACAAATTTCAATGATTTTTTTTTTTTTAAAAAAAGTTCAGAATATTCACATCATGTATATTTGTACATTAGCTTCAATTTATATTTAAGAGAAATTCTAACATGTAATTTGAGGTATGGATGCTGTTGCAAGATAACATTATCTCTATTTTTAAAAGTAATTTAATAATGAGAAATAAAAAAAAATAACTTTTTTACCCGATCAAAATTGTGTATGAGGCTATATCTCTAGTTGCATGCAATGCTCAAGTTATATCATAGACTAATCCTAAACCAAGGATCAGTACTGATAAGGTATGGCCAGACCGACCTCTTATCTTTGGTCGGTCGGTCCCCCAGAGAACCTCCTAAGCGAGATTACCGTAATGTCCTTCTAAGATTCTATATAAACCTCTTAGGTATACTCTATCCCTATCTTTATTTGGCCTCTCTCATACTATATTGACTTGGGCGTCGGACTAATCCTTGCAGGTATTAGAGCTAGCTGGAGATCTCATATGATTTATCAATTACCATAGCTATAGAATTTATTCTAAATATATGGGACCAAAATCATAATTTCACCATTATTAAGAAAATGATAATAAATAAACAATATTAGGAATAGAAACAAGGTTAATTTTGTTAATTTGTGCGATGTTTGGCGCGTATATAAGCAAACGAACAAAGGGTGAGACCAATAAAAGAAGTCTAAAAAGTGAGGCATAGAAGGAAAGATCAAAGATTATAATAAAAACGCTTTGAAACTGAAGGAGAGCGAGTGAGTGAGAGACTAGAGAGAGAAAGAGACCAAATTAGAAACATAGACGCTGTCTCTCTCTCTCTTTCTCTGTGTGTGTGTGTGTGTTTTCGCGACTCTGTACCGACCCCTTCGTCTTCCTCGCTTCCCTATCTGAAAAACACTTCCATTTGATCGGAGCCTCTCATTTTCTCTTCAACCTTCCCAAGTTTTCAAATCACTGTGTGATCGATCTTCGTTCCCGTTCGGTCTGGTCCGTACAATGGAACGGTACGGGCGGGCTAGTGACGGATCGCAGTCTGTTTCGCCGCCAGAATGGACCGGAGGAGCCGGAGGCGAAACCGGCCTTGAAGGTGAGTTCATCTGATTCTGCATTTTGAAATACGTTTATTGTTTGACTGAAATTTGGGTTTATGCCATTGCGATTTGTGGTATTAGCAGAATGTTGAGTGTGATACACAGGGTTTTGATCTTGATTTCGCAAATGCAGAGTCTGTGTGGCAATTGGGACTAGGTGGTGGGGAATCGTATCCGCAACGGCCCGATGAGGCTGATTGTATTTACTATTTGAAGACAGGGATTTGTGGGTATGGCTCGCGGTGTCGGTTCAATCATCCCCGTGACCGTGGCGCGGTAAAATTTTTATGAGTTAATTATGAGAGGGCTTTTGTTACTAACGGGTTTTGTTTGGTGTTTGGCGTGATCATTCGGTTTCAATTTGGTTTGATCTTGGTTATTAGCAGCGCGTAAGAGTTGAACTCACAACATCGGAAGGCTTTTCATTGCTGGGAATGCCTTGAAGGCATTAAATCTTCAAGTTATTTTTAGAATAATTGTCTAGTTAGCTGAATTCACTCAATTGGGTTTGGGATTAAATTGTTTGCAGTTAATATTGGATGTTTCCTAATTTGGTGAGGGATACATGCGTTCAGGTTATCGGAGCCCCAAGGACTGGAGGGGAGTATCCAGAGCGAACAGGCCAGCCTGTATGCCAGGTGCTTAATCTGGTTCTTTTTGTTATACTGTAATCTCTATTTGTTATACAAAATAACATTACCGTCATTTACACATGCCAGTGAAGTTGGGTTATACTGTTGATTGCCTGCTTTCTGCGTTGATAAAATCTACTTACTTGAACTGCAGTACTATATGAGGACAGGATCTTGCAAATTTGGTGCTTCATGTAAGTACCACCATCCTAGGCAGGGAGGAGGAACTGTTGCCCCGGTGTCACTTAATTATTATGGATATCCATTGCGACCGGTTTGTAGAACTTTATATTTACGACATAATTATGTGCTTTCTTTAAATATTGAACTGATATTTTTCTAACCATGGCAACATTTTGATCCAAACCTGAACTTTCTATAATATCAGGGTGAGAAAGAGTGTTCCTATTATGTGAAAACAGGACAATGCAAGTTTGGCTTGACTTGTAAATTCCATCACCCCCAGCCTGCTGGTCTTCAAGTTCCTGCAGCTTCACCAATTCCCCCAGTTTCACCACTACCTGTACGAGTACCTTCTCCGTTATATTCAACTGTACAGACTCCATCTGGTCCTTCATCACAACAATATGGTGTAATGGTTGCAAGGCCACCTCTACTACCAAGCCCATTGGTCCAAAGTCCTTATGGGCCTGTTGTAATGTCCCCTGTCCCTTTTTCTGGTTGGAATCCTTATCAGGTAGGTCAAGTTTTTCCTTTGACTGGTTGGCCAAATTATATGTGCACCCGTTGATGCTTTTGAGAAATTTCGCAGGCTCCTGCAAGTGCTGTAGTTCCATCTAGTGCTCTGTCTCATGTTGGTTCTACACAGCTTTATGGGATAACTCAGCTACCTTCATCAGGACCTGCCTACACTGCACCTTATCAACCTACAGGTCCCTCAGTTGGTTCTTCAAGCACTAGTCAGAAGGAACACTCGTTTCCAGAAAGACCTGGTCAGCCAGAGTGTCAGCATTACATGAAGACTGGAGAGTGTAGATTTGGTCCTTCTTGTAGATATCATCATCCACCTGAATTAATTGCACCAAATACGAATGTGGTCCTTAGTCCAGTGGGTCTTCCTATGCGCCCGGTTTGTTTCTCTACTCCTTTTCACTTGATGCCTCATGTTGGGTTATGGATATAATACTCTCATATATACTCCAGCCATTAAAATTTACATACTAGTTTAATCCATATAAAACTGACATCTTAACCTTGATTCTAGCCTTAAGAGTGCATCTTGTTCCCCTTATTTAGTGTATTTTCTGGTAGAATCTTAGGTCTGATCACTGTGATAGCACATAAGGCCATAACGGCAAGTTCTACTTGTAAAAACCTCTCCCAAAACCTTCAATATGGATATATTTTCTTGGCAGGGATTTTTTTTTTCAATATTGTGAATGATGATGTAAAAATTATGTAAGTCCTTTCTAAATTGGTAACTCATAAGGTAATGCTGAATTATAGTCAAGATATGCAAGATTATACTATGTTATATGGGATTTTGATGCCATAACATGCTAAGAGTAATTTCTTCTGCACCACTTCTGCAGAATCCCTTGTATGTTGTCTTTTACCTTCTTGAGAACTTCTTTCAGTCACTTTTAAGATTTTGTCTATCCTAGTAGAACTTGCAACCAATTACAAGCCTTTATAACTTGTGTTTTGTCTCTATTTCCTAAACACAAAATATCTGCTCCAATACAAGGTTCAATTTAGAGTATGAAGTGCACTTGGGTAATCTTTGATGAGATAATCAGTGTATTGATGTTCAAAGATCCATCGGTACCTATAAGGTTGCTTATGCTTTGTAAAAATGTGAACCATTGATTTATAGTCAACAGTGATTGATCATGTACTCTCTAAACTCAAAAGTACCACATGCAAATAGAAAAGGAAAACAACAAATAACGTTTCATAAAGGTTAATGTATGTATACACAGGCAAAACCTCTCCCTATAAAAGCTTTATGAAACAACTCCAAGGATATTTTCTTTTCCATCATAATCATTCAAATAGAAAAGGAAAACAACAAATAACGTTTCTCTTGTTCACATTAAACATGTTTCCTCAGTCTTTTGCCTGTGTATAGATACATTAACCTTGTAATAAGTGTGCTATTGATAACTAGGTAGCAATCTTGTTACGTTTGTGTCTTCATAATATAGTATAATCAATTTTTTTAAAAAAATGTTTCACCATAAGATAGACATTATATGTCATATGCAGGTCTAGACCTTACATGCTCGTTTCAAATTTGATTTAAATGTTCTTTTTTGAGTTGGTTTTGTCAAGATTAGGCATTGTTTCTTTTACATTTCTAAGAATGCAAGAAGTGCAGAACCAAGCACGTCTTCTGTTTTACAGTACAATATGCAGTATTATCGTTTAGGCCTCCTAATTTCTCTTCAAGATTTCTTGAAATTGATGCAGATCTCAATTAAATAATTTTCTTTTTTGAACATAAGATTTCCTGGAGTTTTGGATTATTATTGAAAGCAATCTTGCTTATTTTGTTTTATTCATGGCAACAGTTGATCTTGTATCCAAGTGATTGAATGAAATGTCTTTTGTCATTCTTCGTTAGAAGGCAAAGAAGACACCTATCCTGATACATCATCCATTGTTCTCTAATTTTAGGCACTCTTTCTATTCTTTACCAGACCAAAGAGCACTTCGTTTAGTTATCTGATCTCCTTGGCTGTGGATGCATTTTATTCTTTTGTAGATCTGGCTCCTAAACTTACTAATCTTCCCCCTTTCTTTTTCGTTCTTTGAAAACTTGTGGCTCCTAAACATAATGCATATTGGACTGTTTGATTCAAATTGGAAAATGGAGATAATGGAGATAATGCCCTGTCCTGAGATGACACTGACCAAAGAGTACAAGAACTACTACTTTTCTTAGTTTTATCTCTTTATGTTGACTAAGGTATTTCAGAGTGTAGATTTTTAATTAACTCAAATTGATATTTTAAAACCTATAAGTTATGTTCAGGTTATGGGCATATTTGACCCTTTTCAAAGCACACTCCTTGTATGGTACTGTTGATAAATGATGAATTCTAAAAGGCTGACGGCCTGTTGGAACAATAACAAAGTTGGTCAGTTGGATCTGAAAGTTTCACTTGTTTTATGGAGGCTTAGATAAGGAAGAAGTTGACTGTTAGAGTCTAAGCTGATTTTGTACTTATGTTTAATCTTTACTAGTGTTAAAGCCTGCTCTTAAGTGATGTATATTGGAAAGTCCTATCATGAAGTGCCCGGCTTCTTATGTGTCTTGTTTGCTATGGGGAAATCTGAGTATTCTGTCTGTTGCATTGCCTGAAAATTTTATTCTATCATGGAACACCTTATAGTGCTCGCAATATTGTCTAGAACATAGGCTTGCAAATGCTCTGTCATCTGTTTTGCCTCCATTTCCTGTCTTCCTATATAAGGCCTGTGGTTGTTCAACCTGTGTGTTCAATAGGTTAAAATCCATGTTTACATGTTTCCTTCCAGCGATATTGGAATAGAGAATGCTTTTAACTTGCCATTTTATGGATAAATATACATTACCTTGACTCCCTCAATTTATAGCATGTGATTATGTCAATAAATAATAGACTTGTCTAAACTTCATGTTCCTCTTCTTGGGTGTTACTTTTGTCTATCTTCTTCAAGAAATATAGCAGTTTATTTTTGCACCATGTATCAAAAATAAGAAATTTGTTGAAATTTATTTTAATTTCATGTAATAGCTTAAGTTGTTCAAAGAACTAACACTTAGCAGTGGAAATTTTGTCTGTATATATATGATTTGTATACATCTGACTGCCTTCTAATTACTTGCTAAGCCTCTGAAGTTGGTGTTTGATTATCAGGGGGCACCACCTTGTATTCATTATGCACAGCGTGGAGTTTGTAAGTTTGGTCCTGCATGCAAGTTTGATCATCCTATGGGAGCACTGAGTTATAGCCCATCTGCTTCTTCGCTGGCCGACATGCCAGTCGCACCTTATCCTGTGGGTTCATCAATTGGTACTCTTGCTCCATCATCCTCATCATCGGATTTGCGGTCGGAAATTGCCTCGGGATCCACCAAGGAGTCTGTATCTTCCCGACTGTCTTCGTCAATGAGCACATCCACTGAATCAGTTGGCTTGGCTTTGTCAACTAGTGGAACCGTTTCTCAATCTGGTGCCCAATCATCCACCCAGAGTTCTGTTCCTCCAGCGGCTACCCCTAGCACCACAACCAGCACTGTCTCTCACACCTCGAACTAAGCAATGTGAATGCATACCTCATTTATACTCCTTTTTATCTCAATTCTTAGATGGGACGTCATTATTTAAGGGAGCCTTCAAACAGGTTTTATTTTTCGGTTATCCCGGTGCCACTTTTTAGGTCTAGAACACATCAGTGTCGATCATCTTTGTGTTCATATAATCTTTTTCATGGCCATCCAATTGTTCTTGAATAAACCATGGCCTACCTTGAGACACTTAGCCGCATCCCTTACAGCCACATGCATTCAAATAACTTAGAAAGAAACTGCAAGTCAATTTTGCAAATGTCCTCCCCACATCTCCAACTTTTGGAGTTTGTTGTGCTTATTTATGCTTCAGTCTTCTTTGATTTCAGAGAATACAGTCCCACATTCATGTATCTTCCCCTCAATCCCTTCTCAAACACCAAGAATTTGGGAACAATTTGCCTATTCTTCTTTGAAGGTTCTGTTCACTACTGTTCCCCATCTTTTTTGTGTTCAAGGGTTTATGTGAAGAGGAATTATCAGGAGACTACGATGAGGCATCACACTGCCATCTTATATTGATACACAGTGTTGTGACAAGTGAAATGCTTGACTTGGTAATTTGAATTACAAAATACAAATATAAGAGGAAACATTTGAATTGACACCTAAGAATCTGTAATATCTTTTTTTCCTCTCCAATCAGTGCACTGGATCTAGCTTCGTAGGAAACCAAGATTTTATCTATCAAGTTTTACTGCCCTAAAAAATTAAGATAAGCTATGTTCTTTGGGAGGATGAGCAATATAAAGCAAAAATGCATGCACCTTGACTCATGAAGACATGATTATGAGATAATACCATACTGATGATTTGAAATAGGGAGAACACGACCTCATTAGAATGAATACTGACGTTTAGATAGTACACAGCATTATCTCGTATTCACTAAGATTTCTTTAATTTTTAATGTTGTGTACATCTGTTTCAAAATTTTATTCCATATTTTGTGTAGTATTTTTGTTTTATAACGTTATATACTTATATTTGATGTTTTATGCTAAAAATTTTTATTTAAAAAGACTTTCAAGATCAGTATAAAGATTAGCTCAGTATAAAGATTAACTATCTATGCTTGTATAGCTCTCTAATAATTTGAGGCAAGTCAATCCGTTTTCATATCACTAAACAAGATAGACTAAATTATCAATTTTGTATCAATGCTCAAAATTATAAAACGATGGTTTTAAATGCTGGTTATCTAGTGAAAGAAGTAACTCCATAGGCTCTCACTCTCGCATCTCTAAAATTGGAGTAAAGGTAAAATCTTGGTTTATTTAATCATCAAGGACTCCCAAACACATGAATTCTCTATAACTAGATAATTAACAAAGTGTATGTTTTTTTTTTCAAATAAGTCATATTAGGTACATTTTGATTGTTAATTTTTTTTTTCTCTCCCTATCAAATAAGCAATCAAGTTAATTTAAAAAATATTTTTTTCTAAGTGACTGAATCATGTGGTGATTTAAACCAACTCACCCGAATCAATAACTTATGTTACATAAATGTTCAATTAAATTCATAAGCGATAGAATATGATATTTTAATTCATCACTCGTTGCTCTATCTATCTAATAGATGGTTTGACTATTATTTTGTTTTCTTTGAATTCAATAAGTATGTAGATAAATTTAACTATTATTTTTGTCTCGTTCGAATTCAACAAGTACATAAATAGATAGTTTGCACCTAATTTTTGACTTTTAAAAAAAGTCAAAATCAGCCAAGTATCCTTAAATCAATGTTGAGAGAAAGGGTTAATGTGATTTCCTTAAAAGATTATCTCTAATAAGAGTTAGAGACCAAAAAAAAAAAAGGAAAGAAAAAAAAACAACATCAACAATCCAACTCCATTGATCACCACCACAAATGTCTATTGTCTAGCATTGAATTAAAGATCACTGGAAGATTAATGTTGTACAAATTTCAATGGAATTTTTTTAAAAAGTTCAGAATATTCACATCATGCATATTTGTACATTAGCTTCAATTTATATTTCAATCTAGTAACTCATCTCTAAACCAAGGATGAGTACCATAGTTATATAATTTTCCCAATTCAATAGTCAGTCAGTAAAAGAGTAGAAGTGTAGAACTAGAATCCCGAGATGTTGGGTTGACAGTAAGATCTTTGTGTGAAGTGTGAACCTATGAATGATATGCCATGCCCATGATATGATTGCCTTTATTGCATCCAAAAGTTAGGGCAGCTAACCTAAAAGAAGGATCTATATATGGTGCTATATATATATATATATATATATATAAATATAAGGGTAAATTACACTTTGGTACCCTGTGGTTTGACCCTATTTCACTTTGGTACCCTGTGGTTTGAAACTTGACACTTTGGTACCCTGTGGTATTCTCCATTAACACTTTGGTACCCTTTGGAGTTATTTTGTAATTTTAACCATGATAAATTTTGCAAAAATTACATATTGACCCCAAAAAGTTTTTAAAAAATTACAAATAGGTCCCTAGATACATATTATCTAGGGACTAAAATGAAAACTTTAAAAAAATTTAGGGGTCAATATGTAATTTTTGCAAAATTTATTATGGTTAAAATTACAAAATAGCTCCAAAGGGTACCAAAGTATTAAAGGAGAATACCACAGGGTACCAAAGTGTCAAGTTTCAAACCACAGGGTACCAAAGTGAAATAGGGTCAAACCACCGGGTACCAAAGTGTAATTTACCCTAAATATAAATATATATCAGTATGCATCCATCAAAATATAATAATAATATGGGCAAAGACAGAGCCTAACATTACATACATAACTTTCCCTGGATTTGAGACAAGAAAATGGAAGTGGAGACTTTTTTCTTTTTTCAAACTTCTTTACACATAAAGAGCTCAACTCAAGTGTGCACTTTAGTAGTAATTACATTAGAATAACAAAGAGACATGCTATGCCTCTCCTAATCACCAAGAAAATCAAAAAGGTAAAAGGTACATGCAAGTACGCAATCACTAAGGCACTCCTAGATAAATTATTGAT
Source organism: Chamaecrista fasciculata (assembly GCA_003254925.1). Lineage (NCBI taxonomy): Eukaryota > Viridiplantae > Streptophyta > Magnoliopsida > Fabales > Fabaceae > Chamaecrista > Chamaecrista fasciculata. The sequence goes on from QANZ01048438.1 coordinate 75,143, forward strand.
TAAGATTTAAGAGTGAAACTTTATTTTGGTTGCTAATAAACAGGTGAATTTTAATTTAGTTTTGTTTGAATAATTTATTTAAGTGAACTAATATTTTAGTCTTTAGATTATATAAGCTCTATCTTTTTAGTCCCTCATTTTTTGAAATATTTAGTTTAATCTCTAAAAATTTATGACTCATAATAAGTTAGTCCCTATATGATGAACACCTTGACATTGTATAGCTCAATTTTTTAAGGGACTAAATTGTAACAATTCATAAATTTTTAAAAACTAAATCAAACATTTCAAAAACTCAAAGACTTAAATAACAACACCCACATAATCCAGAGACTAAATTGATAATTCGCTCTAATGTATTAATTTAACTTAGTCCATCAAACCACTTGTAATATTGCGCTTCCATCTCGTTCTTATAAAAAATGGGGAAAAAAAATAACACAGAATTGCAAATATCTAAACTATTAAAAGACTAACTAACCCCAAAGTCAAAAGTATAATTTGTTATATTAGAATTTAGAAACACCATTTATCTATTAGGGACTTAAATAAATAAAAGTTATACTCAACTAGAGCTCAAAAGAGTGAGTATCCAAAATCAACATCCCCAAAAGGTGGAAGTGATGGAGAAAAGGTACTATTAGTTGATGAAGCAGCAGCCTGAGTCATCATTATCCCATAGCAGCTTGAACTATCTGTTTCCTCTTCAACCCTTAATGGATTGTTAAATATAGCAGAAAGCTCACTGCAATTCCAATCCCATGACTTCTGTTCATCAATTTCACTACTTGGATAATTAGAGAAATCTCCAAAGCTAGAGACCAAAGATGTTGGATCCTTACAGTCACTTTCAACAGCAGCACTAGCAATAAAGCCATTATTATTATTATGATTACTGCTTTTTCTGGTGTTTGAAGGAGGTCTAAAACAGCTTTCAGGAACTATGCATTCCAAATATCCAGAGTTAGAATCACCATTGGATAAGAAGAAGAAGCTATCATCCTCCTTCTGAGCTGAAAATGAAGAAGAAGCCTCAATGTGGGAAGTCTCAAGCTGACATGGACTATTCTGATTGGTGGGTTGTTGTTGTCTAGTGTGTGTGGTTGTAGTGTTGAAGTGAAACTGTGAAGCTTGAATTTGAAGATCAAAAGGACAAAGAAGAGAGTCAAAAGTGGTGTTATCAGTGTAAATGAAATTAGTCCTTGCTTGGCTTCCTTTCATGGACAAAGCTGCTCTGTCATAAGCAAGAGCAGCTTCTTGAGCAGTGTCAAAAGTGCCAAGCCAATGCCTTTCTTTAGTTGAAGGGTCTCTAATCTCAGCAGCATATCTTCCCCAAGGTCTCCTTCTAACCCCTAGAAACCTCCCTGCTTCTCCTCCTTGTTTTCTTCTTCCTCTTCTCTCACCATTATGAGGTGATGATGAGTTTCTTTGAAGAAGAAGATTAGACAAATTATACAAGTGATGGGTTTGGTTATCTGAGGTTGTTCTAGAGGTGGACATGATGATGATGATGATGGATAGAAAATTTTGCAAAAAGATTGCAAATTGATCAAATGGGTCTCAGGAAAAAGGCAAAATAGAAGAAGAAGAGTTGAAAAGTGATGAAGAGAATAGGAATTGAGAAGGTAGGAGCAGTGGAGGGATGTGAGTGAGTGAGTGAGTGAGTGTGAGTGGGAGAAGAAGTTATGAGAAAATTTTGCAAAAAGATTGCAAATTGATCAAATGGGTCTCAGGAAAAAGGCAAAATAGAAGAAGAAGAGTTGAAAAGTGATGAAGAGAATAGGACTTGAGAAGGTAGGAGCAGTGGAGGGATGTGAGTGAGTGAGTGTGAGTGGGAGAAGAAGTTATGGGAAGGCTTTTTAAAGAGTGAAAGAGATTATGATGGAGAGAAGGAAAAAGTACATTTTGCAGATGTCATTCCATGGAAGACCATTCTCTCTTCTTTTCTACCTACTTTTCTTGAACTTCTCTTTTTTCTTAGTTATACTTTTGTTCTATCTGCATAAAAGTTTCAATTTTCAAACCTCTTCAAATAAAGAGAAATCAAAATATATATATATATTAAAAATATATTTTTATTTTTGATTCTTTTGAAAATAAAAATTTAAGTGAGAGGGATCTCGATGTTTCATTAGGATTAGAGCAAGTATCTATGTTCAATGAATGTTTAAAGAGATATTTACAGATTGCTCATCAACTAGAACTTACATTACAGTCACAATATTGTAAGGTATGTGTCAACTTCTTACCAAATAGATTAACATCAGTTGGTTGTTCCTTAATTATTTTACATACATTGATTATTTAATCTTTAGAATGTTATTTTTGAAAATTTTATAGTTGATGTTTATTAAGAAAAATGAAAGACCAAAAAATGTTTTTTCCATATCTAAATATTAAATTGTAATTTTAAGATAAATTCCTAGAGTAAAAAAATAATTTTTCTCTCAAATTAAGGAAACAGTGCCCTCATGTTTTCTAAAGCGATTCAAATTTTTAAGGTAATATAATTCAACTTTATAAAACTTAGTTAAGGTAAATTTTAAAATTTAGGCAAGAGTACGTTTTCTTTTTATCAAAATACAAGTGATAGTACCATTTACATTTTTTAGTGGTAAGGAATTACAATAATTATTTTCCTTCTACACCTACTTTTTTGTCTTCCTTTTTCTTTACTTCTACTAAAAATCTCTAGCTCTCTCCATCTCATTCACTTAATGGTTGTGAACTTGTGATTTGTGCATAAGCAGTGAAAGTAAAGATTCTCTTCACTTATAAAGTGCTTTAAATGAAGAGGGAAACCAAACATAATTGTTTATAAAGGATATATGGGAAACCCATATTAAATTTTTTTTTTATTTTTAAACTATCAATTTTTAATTTCATCTCCAATATTTATTTATTGATAATTTTATTTTCTAAATTTCATATTTTGATCAATTTTATCTTTTGTTCTAAATTTAGCTAAATATTAACTACAATTTCTACGTGACTAATAACATATAATGTAAAATTGATTAAAAAAATATTAACTTCAATTGAAAAAATATGATAGAATATGTTGTTAATTTATTAAAAGAAGTTAATCAAACGATAAAATCGATCAAAATGTAAACTTGTGTAAACTAATTGAATTTATTGACCTAACAAGGTTTTAATTTGGCTGAGACCATATATATATATATAGTGACGATGTTGCAGAAGTTATCAAGATTATTAGCTAGGTAGAAGCATGATTATTGATATTAATGAAAGATGATTAAGGTGATTAAGCTGAATTCAGAATTGTGAAACTAAAAGCAATGCAAAAACCAAAAAAGGAAAAAATAACTGCGAGGTTTTGTCTGCATATATAGTCCTTGAGAGTCTCAATTCAAAACATTTGAAATTTGAAGGTACTACTAATTAATCCTCCTGGCCTTGTCATTTAATCACAGGTTCACAATATAAATGCACATGTGAATCCGCGTTTTATGCAAAATAAATCAATCAATTACGTGGGGAATTCTTGTTTGCTTCATGATTTTCAAAGGGAGCAGTTAAACTAAAAATCATCTCTCACCACACTTTAGTTTTATCCCATTAATTATTTCAGATATTGTATCACTATCCCCTGTCTTGTGTCATGGAAACAACCCCACATCAGAGAGCAGAAATTAATTAATTAGTTGATTAATTAGTTAATTAATTCATTAATATTCCCTCTGGAAGGGCCCATTAGTCAAATTCTATGTCTTGATTTGTCCTATTATTCCCATATATATATATATATATATACACATCAATGCTTCACATTTATTTTCTTTCAACTTTACAATTTTTAATCATAGTTTTAGGGTTGGTTTATCTTATGCACAACTGATTTTATCACTTGACCATGGTCTTGTCTCCCTTAACTCTCCTCAAAATGGGAAAGCAACTTTAGAAAAATTGTCTTTATTATTATATTTATGTACTGTTTTTTAAAAAATAATGAACCTATTTGATTCTCTTCTCTAAAAATAGTTTTATTTTTTAAAATAAAAAAAATAGTAAAAAATATGTTTGAGAAAATTGTTTAATTTTTATTTTAAAATTTAAAACATTAAATTTTGATTTTAAAACCTAAAAAATAGAAACTATTCAGAGATATTCTGAATTTCTAAAATAATTTTAGAAAGTTATTCTTAAAGATGAGAATCAAACAGGCTCAATATTTTTTAATTAAATTTTATTTTAGTAAAAATTATATGAATAATTATAGTTTATTTACTACATACTTTTTGAAAATAAATTCTTACTTCAGGTGAATGTTAGACAACTACTAAATCATCTAGATACTTAAGCTACACATTAGGCAGAATTTAATATTATGTTTTTCAATTCTTTTAATATTATGAAGTAAGATTTCAACCATTCTATATAAAGAAATATCAAAGAACATAATAGTAGTAATAATATTATTATTATATAAGGACAGAGATAGACACAAATTATATGAACTTCATATTTTAATAGTATCTACTTAATTACTAGGGCTTATACATTGCTCGTGTGTGAAATTGTGTGTGAATCTCTCTTATTGCAATTTACATGATAATATCATATTGCTCTTTCTTCACACGTGAATGATATCCAAATCCCACAAACTTCTTTAAAGCAAATATACCGTTCGATATAAATTTTTTAAAGGTATTTAATTTTAAGGCTTTGCAAAATTAACTATTTTGATCTATGAATATCACACTTTTCTAACAGTACCTTATAATTCCAAAGTGATACTTAAAATTATTAAACTCGAATGATTAACATTCTTATCAACTGAACATAGAGTTGCAATCTCGTGAATTTAGAAGGAGCAGAGAAAAACAAAATATGAACAATGCAATATATATATATATATATACGACATGCATGCTTCCTGCAAGTTGCCTTTAGCTTTTAGGTAGAACACATTCCGGCAATTTTCAACCAAGTTGAATAATAATGAGAAAAAAGAAGTCACTATCTGTGATCTCCAAAAGCCAATAGAAACTAATAATAATAATAATAACAACAAAAAAGTTATAGTCAAAAGGATCGATGATGAAAAGTTTAAAGGACATTTCCAAAGTGAGAATTGCCTTCAAGTTTTTAAACCGCCCCACGAGGAGCTATATAATAGCCGGAGCATAATATTATTACTTTAGAAATTTAAAAATAAAATAGAAATAATCATACAAAATATGTGTTTTTTATATAAAAAAAATTGCCTTAATAAGTGGAATTTAATTTTTAATGAAAAATGAATCATGTGATCCCCATAATTTACTCAAATGTTAATTTAGTCCATACAATTTTAATTTATATAAGTTATTATTGTTGTTGTTGTTGTTATGATTCCTTTTGATTAGTTTGCATTAAAATGGCTATATATGGCATTGGGAATAACACACACTATGGCACTAATCATATCGAATGGGTCCAAGTATCAAACCCTCTTATTGTTCTTATCCTATTTTTTAGTGTAACTAAAGTTCATTTTTTTTCTTTTTTTCTTTTTCTTTTTTAATGTTTCTATTGCAGTGCAAGGTTGTAGATCAGATTATGTGCATTCATTCTAATTAAATAAATAAAAGTAAATTGTTTATGTTAAAGTTGAAAAATTCACCAAAACAAAATTATTTGAACTTCAAAAAGTAAAAACAAATTTATATGAAAATTTGTGACATCTAATAATATATTAGAATACTAGACTATTAAATGAATCATAATATGTAAAGTAAAATCCTTTGAAATACTATAAATTAATATTGAAGAATTGAATTATTTAATTTTTTTAAAATTTTCAATAATCAATTTTCTTTTTTTTTATAAAAAACTGCTTGCTCTAATGTATTATATGTATAGTATTGGTTTTCACTATTGGTTTTTCACTATGAGAATTTTACATAATTTTACTATTAATAATTATATGTTGAGTTGTTGACTCATACTTTTTTAGTCAAGTGGTCTAGTGAGAAAAAATAATTTGGAAATGATTTTGATTAAAAAAAATGACTAATGTAAAATTTTGTTTAGACAAATATTAATCATAATTAGAACACAAATTTTATAATGTGAGTAAAATTCTTATAATAAAAATATCTTCAATAATTCTTAAATTCAGTTCCACACTTGTAAAAATTAAGGTACTTATCATTTCAACTAACCATTTATTAATTTTATCTTGTCATTTGATTAAATATAAATAGACTCACAACATTCTGTTTATTAAAAAAACAAAACAGGGAGCCAAAATAATGGCATGTGTCATTGATTCAACTCTATTTGTTCGAAATTGATTAAGTAATCATTTTTTTTTTGTTTTTTAATATTTGGTTGGTTTTGTATCCCAAAGTCTTGACTCTTCCACTAAACATTTCAACATGAACAAGCATAAAAAGATAGAGATATGTTAGCTCCATTTGGGCCCATAATGCTCTAATGATGTTGTAGAGAGCAAATTAAAATATTAATTAGTATCATAATGCTCTCATGTGCTCCTACACAAAATGAGTATAAAATATACTCAAATGGAAGACAAATTAAGGAGCGTACGTGGAGCTTTTCTTTTTCCAGTCAATAACTTTTATTCTAGAATTTGGAGAAGTGCTTTATTTTTGGAGGAGAAAAAAATCCATTATATTTTTTACATGGTCATCATTTTACAGTATACATTATTTTTCAAAACATTACCAAATAATCTTCTGTTAAAAAAATTGAAAATATTATATTTCAGTTCATTTATTTTTTTTGGCCGAATATTTCAGTTCATTTAAAAAAAATGGGTGTTTTATGTTTCTCTAAATATTTAAAAAAAAAATTATTTTTTGAAATTATGATTATACTTTAATTAATGAATGAAATTGATTTTATTTTTCTCGCTTCTAATTCTAGTTTTATAAATGGGCGACGCAATTAATTAGAAGCATATATATATAGAAATGGCAAATGGGATGTGACATTCTTGAACTAAAGAGGGACATGTCCTATTCTTAATTACCGGGTAAGTTTTTGAAAGTGAGCAGATAAGAAAGAAGGAAGATTAGTGAACAAATTTTCTTAAAAATAATGATTATATATATTTAGAACTCCCTAAATATATGGTGGCAGTCATANAAAAAAAAAAAAAAACAATAAACAGGTTAAAAAAAAATGTGGCATTTGAGATTAAAAGACCTTTGAGACTTAAAAAATAACAGAAGTCTATAATCATGAGACAAGTAAAAACCTAAGTCATTAAATTTGAAGTGTTAAAGATATCAAAAGTTTCATATTGAAAAAATTTAAAAAATAAAGATATGTAATATGAGATAATATCATACTAAATTATCTTAGATATTTTGATTAAATATTATCCTCCTCATTCATGTTCAACAATCAATTCAACACGTCATCACATAAATTTACATGGAGACCATTAAATTTTAACACTAGTATGACATGGATAGATCATAGATATTGAAAATTTGTTATGTATACACGAGAGTCAATAAAACAAATATATATCTTTGTCACAATTAGTGGTTAACTATATAAATTTTTAAAAATGTTTCTCAAAATCATATATAATTTAAGTTTAATGATAATTTACTTCATATATATATGCTATCATGCTGAATATATATTATACTTCTTATTATTTAAAAACAGAGGAAAATTTATAGATCGAATATTGAAAATTTGTAGGTTCAAACTCTCGTTGATTAAACAGTTACATATTTAAAAAAAATCTGAGAAATAACTGGAAAAAAAATAGAAAGCTAAGGCAATAAGGCATTGAGAAAAGATATATTAGTTTTGAAAAATTAGAACTCTTTAAGTTATAACAAATTAAACCCTAAGAATGATATCACTATGAAGTAATTGCATGCACACCTATACCAGAAAAATTGTGCTATATTTTATTTTATTAGGGTCGGAATCTTGGGCAAGCATATTATTTTGGTTTACACATATATTAGCTTGAATGGGTGAGACGTGAGAAGAGAATTTTGGTCATTCTCCAAAGCTGGCACACACTTTTAGCAAAGTGTTAAATAAAGGAAAATCCGGGATTTAGGGAAAAAGATAATTAATTAATCATGTTTTCTTTAGGACTTGGACTTGGACTTTGACGCCACACGCCCTAATCTAATCTCCTTCAACTAATATTTATTTACTACTGCTTTTGCTTCAAACTTTTAAATCAACTTTTTGTTGTCCCTCTTGCAAATTTAGCTCATTTAGAATTAATTATGTGATTTAATCATATGCATGCATGTAGAGCTATGAAAATGGAGGATTAATTAGCCTTAAATCCATCAAATATTTCACATATTTTGAATATCGAGTAAATTCTAATATAAATATAAAAAAAAAATTAAAATTTGAATAGAATATATATATATAGGGTAGAATATATATATATATATATATATAAGATATAGTAGACGAATTTAAATTTAGAGAGTGTAGAATTGAATAGATACATGCCTTTTGCCATAATATTTCTAAATTCTACCTCTTTAAAAGTTGAGTTCTTTTATCTTATTTCTCTCTTCCTTTGGTTTCATCTTTTGAGAAATAAAAAAATAAAAAAAATAGGTGTGGCGATTACTAGATGAAAACTACAAAGTTGGGTTAAAGGAAACCTAATCTTGAGTTTACGATGTAGATGCTTGAGTACAGGTTGCCGATGCCGGAACCTGCAAAGAAGAAAACCACAGGGGTTGTCCCTGTGTTTTTTCTCTGATACTTGAGTCAGTAGATGATATTATAATGATCAGGGTTCTTGCACGTAATGAGCTTCATACTTTATCATGAGTTGTCTTGGGCTATTTATACCTCTAGTCTCCTTATGCCTGGAGTTGTATAAGGTATAAGTTGGAGAGTGAAAGGCGTGCGTGTTATGAAGCTCAACGCATGATGTAACGGTCATATTCGATGTGTAAGGTTTTGACGGATGACGTTCGGATTGTCGAGTTAAGTCTCTTATTTTTTTTTGAGAGTAGGTGAGAGCATTAAATGCGTTTTGTTTTGTTTGTGAGGGTGTGAGACCTTTTGGTCATTTCGGATGTGTTTTTGATCGAAGATACATTGTGGCTAGCACAATTTTACTTTCGTAGAGCTGCCTTGAAGATCTCTGTATAAATATCAAAATCATCGTATTTATTAATGTTTAAGATCACTGCATTTAATGCTGAGGTTTGTGTGACTTTGATATGTTTTCCGCGTTGAGTGCTTTATCAAATTGTCTATCCTCTTTACTCATGTAAAGTCTAAATATCATTAGGATAAATAAAATATGATATATATAGTTTTTAGAAGGTTGAGCTAAAAAAAAAAAGGAAAGGTGTAAAAAATATGTAAAGGATGATATGATATTGAAGAATGACACGGAACGGAAGAATTGAACCATACCTAGTATGGCCGTGACATGATATGTGAGGCCCCACTCCTTCAACGTGTCATCCCTTCCGTACGATTACATTGATTTCACCATAAACACGTGTCGAGTATCTAGAGGTGGAAAAGATGCGGGGAATCTGCGACCATGAAAACGAGGTAAGCGTTGTAGGGTTAGGATTTGTTGGCTAGTAAACTAATAAATTGATCCCTGTATTATTTATTTGCTGACAGATTGGTTCTCGAATTTAGGAAATTGACAAATAGGTTTTTGAATTTTTTTAACGAGTCAAATAGGTCCTTTTGTGCATGTTATTCGGGGACCTATTTGACTAACGTTAGAAAAATTCAGGGACCTATTTGACTCGTTAGAAATATTCGGGGACCTATTTATCAATTTCTTAAATTCAGAGACCAATCTGTCAGCGAGCTAATAATCCAGGAACCAATTTGATAGTTTACTCATTTGTTGGCACCAGAAACCGCACAGTGAAACCCAATCTGCACACCCACTGCTTACCCACTCGCCACTCCAACTTTATTTTACTTCAGTAAATAAATAATTTTATTTTAAAATATCAATAAATTAATATTTCAATTTTCTAAAAATTAAAAAAATATAATTTATTCTATGAAAAAAAAATTGGGTACAAAGTCTATTAAAGAATTAAACCATAACTTTTTAATTTTATTTTAGCCTATCATATATCGTTTCAAATTTAAATATAATAATTTTGTTTGTTTTTTCTGGACCTAGCCCACTCTTCTGAACCCAGAAAAAAAATACAATGATTTTGAAAGCAAGTGTAAATTGTATTTGGAAAGTAAATATAAAAATAAAAGTAAAAATATTAAAACATAATCATAAATTTATTTTCAGGACGTGATTCAACCTCATTTGTTAATACTCTTAGTTAGAGGAAGGAATTCTTTAAGAGTTAACACATAGTTTTGAAATCGTTGTATTCGAATTTGAAATAAGATATATTTAACTAACTCCACTCGTTTAATTGTGAAATGAGCCACTTTTGAAATCTAATTTGATCTCATTTACTAATTGTTTTAACTAAATAAAGAAAGTAAGAGTGTTCAATTGAGTTGGATCAACTCATCAAAACTAATCTAACTCACTAGTTTGGATTAATTTAGGTTGAACTTGCAGGTTGATTTGGCTCATAAAACTTGAGGCCATTGTGGTATAAATTAGGTTTTAGATGTCAAAATTATGATTTTTTAACTCACTCAATCTATAGGCTTGTAATAATAAAAAATTAAAAAAATATCTTTTTTCAGCTAAAATTATATTTTGGCCTGTCAAATAATATTGTTTTTTCAATTTGGTCCCCTCATAAATTTTTATTCTCAATATAATCTCTTAAAAAATAAAATATGAAGGACCAACTTGAAAATTATTATTTGGAGGGACCTGCTTGAAAAAAAAATAAAAATATAAGGGATAAAAAATAGTATGAGACAACCCGGCAATCTAACCCAACCCAACCCAACTCAACCCAACACTAACCCAACTCAACCCAACACTATTTGGTTTGGGTATGTTAGAGTTAACCTAATTTTTTCTTTAGCTCAACTCAACTCGTCAAATCAATAATGAGCTTGAATCAACCCGTTTTAAACCCAACCAGCCCTGTTAACACCTATAAAAGAAGAAACTTATAAAAAACAATTCGTAATTTAGAATTCATCATAATCGAATTTAAAGTGAAATGTGATCAAATTTAATAATTTAGAATAATTTGTGAAATCATGAAAATATGTAAGACTAATATAAATAAATAAAATATTTAAAAATAATTTAAAATATACCCTATATATTTGGAACCAATTTAAATTTTGATCTAATAATAATTATTTCATAGTTCCGGTTTTATCAATGTCCCCGAAGGGACAAAATAATTTCATAGTTAAACCTTCGTTTAAAATGATTTAATATATGCCCATAAAAAAAAATGATTTATATATGTTCCCTAGAGCACCTATACCACTAACTTATATCAACTATCAAGTAAAGAATAGAGTCAAATTTTAATTTTTTTAGGCTTAAGTGCACTTTTGGTCCCATAACTATGACAAAGGTTTCATTTTGGTCCCATAACTTTTTTTGTTGCAATTTTGGTCCCATAACTATGACAAAGGTTTCATTTTAGTCCCATAACATTTTTTGTTGCAATTTTGGTCCCATAACTTCTCAAAAGGTTCCACCATTAGTCCCTTGGTGAATTCCATCCATATTTAGCCGTTAAGTATGTCGTGGCATAGTAACTAGGATCATGAAGTGGACTGAAATAGGAACTATATGCAACATATTAAAACTTACCTATACCCAACCACCATATATACAAAGAGTGGTACTGACAGGGACCAATCTGGTGGGGAAGAAGAGACTTCAAGCAGAAGGTGTTGGGAAATCACAGAGGGAGCGCAGCGGAAGAAAATTTAAAAATTTTTGGACTAAAACTCGATAAAACTAAAAGCTATCTCTGTGATTCCTTCCAGGATCCACTAACTATGTTTATACTAAGTAAGAAAAGATGTTTACCTAGTTTTGATCGGTGACTTATCGTATTCGCGAATTTGAGAAGTCCACAGAGTGTCCTTCCTCTACCAGTAATCCACACGAGCAGTTTGGCAGATGCCTAGGTGCTAGCCTCCTTCACTTCTTCCCAAGTGAAAACGGGAACTAAATCTATGATTCTTGAATAATCAAGAAGTGTTCTTGATTATCAAGATTGATTGGGAAGTACTAATATTATCAGGTGCAGGTCCAATTCTCTTTCT
>QANZ01048438.1:88783-108966 GCA_003254925.1 Chamaecrista fasciculata
AGTTATGGGACCAAAATTGCAACAAAAAAAGTTATGGGACCAAAATGAAACCTTTGTCATAGTTATGGGACCAAAATTGCAACAAAAAAAGTTATGGGACCCAAATGAAATCTTTGTCATAGTTATGAGACTAAAAGTGCACTTAAGTCTTTTTTTTATGACACTAAAAGGGAGGGCGGGTTAAAAATTAAAATAAACCAACTGAATAGAGTCAATAGTACTTTACTTTCAAATAAAAGAAAAAAAAAAGAGAATAATATTTTAATCTCTTAAAGAAGGAAAAGTATTTACCTAAATATTTATATTACACTAATAACTTTACATATTTTAAAGAGCATATAAATAATTTTATTATTTTTTTAATTTAATTTAATTTAATACAATATAACTTTAGTAATAAGGTTATAAAAAGTTTTTAACTTCTTTTTACTATTATCTATTTTTTAAAACATTTTATGGCAACATTTATTTTAACACAATCATAAAGATAAACTACCAAAACTCCTCATATATATAATACACCCTTCGTTTCTATATACTAGGGGCTTTGCGTGCCCTAACGGGCACGCAAATATGTATGTAAAATAAATAAATGACTAAATTGTTAACTTAGTAAAGAAAGAGAGACCAAATAGTAAATTTTCTCTTATTTTTAATTTCATAGACTATAGTTTTAAACATGGACGACCAGAAAGGGGTGGAGTCATATAATATAAGATGTAAATACACACAGATAAGAAAATGATTAGCTCACTTAAAATGAAGAGAAAAATGAGATAAAAAGACTAAACTATCCCTATTAAATTACTTGAGAAATATATATATATTTTTTTGGCCTCTACTATATTTAATAGGAATAGAATAGTATAAAAACAATTAATATTCTCTTGAATTTATAAAACATATATTTTAAAATAAAAATAACTCTAAAAAAAAACATATTCAGAACCCAGAGGGAGTAGTGTATAACTGTATATACTCTCCTCTATGAATGTCATTTTAACTCAAGCCCAAACAGGAAATACCATGATAGTTTAGAACTTCAGATTGAACAATTAGAACACTACATTTAGCCCCAAAATTATATACCAAAAATGTACGACTGGTCGACCCGAAAAATTTATGTTCTATTGAACTATTGTTATTCATGTATGACAAGATATGATTTTGAATTACAAAAAGTAGTCAAGAAACTCTTCAACTACAATCTCTGGACTTGAAAAACCAATTTAACCCAATAAATAATGTTAGATAGACATTATTAATATCTCATCTATCTCACCTCCGAGCCGCTGAAAAAAGACTAAAAAAATCGGCTTTCCCTATCTTTTACAGGCAATGAACGTTCTTTTACACTACAGCTTCTTCCATTTTCTTCCATATATTCTGTTGATCATATTTGCTTCTCTACACAAACTGCTCATCAGCAAGCAATAAGCATACTTTCAATGGTGGCTACTCTGTCTCTGTTGTTAATCTTGATATTTCATGAAGACCCAAACGCTACAAAAAGGAAATATATATCTAAAATCAAGAGCACCAAAGTAACATTTGACAATTTCATCTTCCCACCTCCCACCTGGAAGAAGAAAAAAGGAGAAAAAAAAAAAAGGAAAGATTAAATTTGAGTTAGGTCCTGAAAGTTTATCTAATGAGATTGTTCAATAAACACATGATGTGTACAGAATTTTGTTTGAACTACCCAATCTTGTGGTACAGAATTGTAGAAAATATATAAATTTGTTATTATGGTTATCCTTACCTACTGTATATATAAATGCAGCACACATATTCAAGCAGCTCAAAATAAAGCAGAACTACTTCCAGTCAGCCCATTTAATTGAATCTGTGGATCTTCTCTTCATTCTTGATGCACTAGTCTTGTCATTGGAATCATGCCATACCATCTCAATCTGGAAAGTAAAAGAAAATATTGTCTTAGAGCTTCAAGATGGATTGTACAAAAAATTGAAACAAAAATATTTTATTGCCTCGTATATATGGTTTCAACCTTCAAGGTTTGTTGAGGGAACATAGAATAATAGGAGTCAAAGTTGTTCCTTCCTTTTAAGAAATTATTGTCTTGAGGCTATTCAAGGCACCTCATGATGAATAAAGTTCATTTAGTAGATCAAGCATATAATACGTTTGCAGGCTGCGAAAACTAAATGAGAAACAAAAGACACACCTCTCCAACAATCACTGTGTCACCTTCCTTTACTCCAAGTTTTGTGAGAGACTTATAAACACCACAGGCCTCAAGGACATGTTGAAATCTTCTCTCTGAATCAATGTACCTATTAATTGTCAAACATGCATTACCAATTTTTCTAAGGTTAGCCATGTGACCAGGAATTGCAATTTTAAGCATGCTACTATTCTTCTTGATAAACATGTTTGTTCATGGGCATGCATCTTAGTACCAGACTATCAATTAGATGCATTGTTTTCAATTTACAATAAGGCATTGAGGAATAAAGGGCAATAATGATAGCAAAAGGCATCCTTGAGCACTTATTGCTTCTCTTCAACCTACCGCCAATTTGTCATCTGAGAAAATCGTTGCAGTCCAGATCCAACTACATGCCAAACATTTGAATTGCTGTCCTGAAAAATCTCAAAATCACTAATTGATGCACTTCGCTGCTTCTCTACTGCTTTGGCTACATGGTTCAAGTTTACCATATCTTTTCCATCTGAAACAGATCAAATTTAAATTGGGCGCCCAGAAGTAACAAAATGATGAGATAAGAATCTCAAGAACAAGACCGGGTTAAAACTCAAACCTTGCCATTCAACTTCAGACTCTTTATTTCTACGCAAAAGCTCATAAGCTGCACATATAACTTCACGAGTACCTTCCCTGTTTGCAGCACTCATGCAGAAAGTTGTGATCCCACGAGATTGTAGCCTCTCTTTGAAGGATGGCCACTTTTCATAAGCTTCTGGAAGATCCATCTTGTTATAAGCGACTATAAAGGGTTTCTCAGAAAGTTCAGGACTAAATAGCTCTAGCTCTAGCCGAACTGCATCAAACTCTAGATCCGGCTGTAGTGATGAACCATCAACAACATGTACCTGAAATCCAATCCAGAGGCTTATGGGTAAAGCACACTTACATTTTGTTTTTCTTCCAATGATAGAAGGAAAAAAGGGGGAAAACAAGAAACAAGCCAAAAGTACCAAATAAGTCATACTTTGAAAAATGAAATGAAATGAAACAAAGACAAGAAGTGGCCTCAATATCTAATATTTTATTTTTAAAATCCGGCAATCAATCAAAGTAACATCTCAAGGTCTCAAATTGGGAGGACAATTGAGTATCATCAGGAATATCAAACTTTAATAGCCTGTTCTCAGTAACTTGGTTTAGGCGTTTTGAGAATTTGGACCATGGGGCTGGAGCTGGACCCATTCAAAATGGCTAATAGCTACAAGGAGTCCAGGACATATAGAGCTAACGTATGACCTAATAAGTTAAGGATCCAAAGTAATGAACAAAACATTGGAAGCACCCAAAGTACAACAGATTAAGGATCTTTAAGAGAAAATTGAAGGGACCAAACGGTTACATGTAAGAGGAAAAAATAATAAAAATTTGTATCAGTTTATTGGAAGAAGGGATTGAGATTGTAATGTCAGTCTAGCCATAATATGCAGACAAAAATACTTACATGACCAAAAGTGCTTACCACTTACCAAGGCAGAACACCTTTCAGTGTGTCTTAGAAACTCATGACCTAAACCAAAACCTCGGTGTGCTCCCTCAAGTAGACCAGGAAGGTCTGCTACTACCATGGTTGAATCATAGTCAAAAGAAACAACACCCAAATTAGGAAGCAGTGTTGTGAAGGGATAATTTGCTACTTGTGGCTTTGCCGCACTGATCACACTCAAAAGTGTACTTTTCCCTGCGTTTGGAGCACCCACAATACCGACATCTGCAACCAGCTTCAGTTCTAGCTCCAACCACCTGAATTTATTTTAAAAAAGAAAGCAGCATTCTTAATCAGTTGCGTACTGTCATATCTTAGAGTTACACAACATGAGAAGCAGAAAATAAATAGATTTATTTAATTATTCCAACGAGCTCTAAACAACTATAAACTTGTTCTTTTCAGATGGAAACAACGATAATTTGCCACATGGCCAAGCCTCCTTTCCATATAAAAAGATCTATGAACAGAACTAAGAAGACAGTACAGTGCAGGACAGCTTTATGCCTAGTTTTGGAGCCATAACAGAACTAATTTCATGACTCACACGTTAACATTTGCCAACTCACCCAGCCCATATACGAGTCTCTCATTTAAAGAAATGTGAATAATCTGGTATGTAGCAGTTTTACCTATAATCTTAAGCATACTAGTTACTAAATCACATTTTATATTCACAACTGAATAACTACCATCTGACTAAACCAAGAAATCTCAGTAAAAAGAAAAAAGGAGCTTAATGCAGACTATCAAATGTAAGAGAATTAGTGGGAGCAAAAACAGCAGAAATTTTTTAAAACACAAACTTACATTTCTGGACCAAGCAGTTTTACATATAATCTAAAGCATACAAATACTAAATCGCATTTTATATTTCACAATTGCATAACTACCATCTGGTTTAAACCTGAAATCTCAGCAACAGGAAGAACAGAAGCATAATGCAGACTATCAAATATAACAGAATCAATGGGAGCAAAAACAGCAGAAATTTTTGAAAACACAAACTCACATTTCTGGACCCTCTTCGCCATTCTCAGCAATCCTGGGCACCTTATTCATCCCGGACTTAAACGATGCGTTTCCTCTCCCACCTCTACCACCAGGCAATAACAATGCTTTCTGCCCTGGATAAAGCAACTCCAATAGCACATCATCTTTTCCTGCTTCCCTTATAACTGTTCCTGGAGCCACCTTCACTACCACATCTTCTCCTTTTGCCCCACTTTGCATGCTTCCTTGTCCATGACTTCCCCTTCCCGCACGAAAATGCACACTATTCCGAAATGGCAATAGTGAATTCATAGAGCCATCGACTTCAATATACACATTTCCACCTCTCCCTCCGTCACCGCCCGACGGCCCACCCAGAGGAACGTACTTCTCACGACGGAAAGCCACCACTCCGTTTCCACCGTTCCCGGACTTCACATATATCTTGGCACAGTCGAAACATCGCATTACAGCCGGCACCCCCTTCTCCTTTATCACTCCCCCCTCAAAAATTTCGTCACCAATTTTAAATTCTGAGAATTCGCCAACATCATCGCTGCCAGAAATACTCGCAGCTGTGCCATCCATAAACCCCAAGTTTTCATCATCGTCATAATCTTCTTCTTCTTCTTCGTCACTATCTTCAAATTCAGAACCGTCGTTGCCGTCAAAAACTTCCAATCTCTCATAAACGACGTCGTCGTCAACATCTTCGGCGAGCAGCTCATCAGGTTCATCCTTAATTGTTGCCGGGGCTGACTCAGAAAGCTTGACTTCGGATGAGGGAGCGGGGTATTCAAAGTCGTCCTTAGGAGGTAGACGCGTAAAGGTGGTGGCTTCGCCGCCGGAAAGCACCACCGGCTCAGGCGGCGGCTTGAATCGGCCAATTTGCTTTTTGAATTTAGGGTTAGGATTAGGATTCCGGAAAGCCTTCTTGTTTGTGCTTCTGCGAGGATTCTGAGTATTTGGACGTGCAAAAGATTTGGGGCAGAAGCACACCGACATGGAAGAAGCCATTTCTGTTTCGCTGAATGCAGTCACTGAGAGAGCGAATCAAGTATGAATATAATCGTGAAGTAGCATGCATAACTGAAGAAGTAGCGGCAAAAGTTCGATTGGATAAGGCGCCACGTGTCATGCCGTTTAACCCCAAAGGAGGCCATTTGCATCTGGAAAATTTTGGCAATGAAGAGTGATTTGGAGTTTGTACCATTTTTAACTTGGTTTGCTAATTTTGTAATTAAGCTTAAATTTGATAATGAAATCTTGGTGGTGATTCTTTAGTGATTGACAAAAGCATGCTTGGATTTGTTTAACTGACATAAAACCTACGTTATCAATATAAAGAAATTGGTTAAAATTTGATTTTGATCCTTATGTGTAGTCAAATTTCACAATGGTAGTCAGGTCAAAGAAATTGATAGATTAGTGGATTAATTGCTATTTTTGATAGATTAGAGATACATTGCAATTGCAATTGAATAAATAATTCAGGGTGAGTAGATACAATTTTCTTTGCATCTTTTTTTGTAGAAAATGTAAGACAACGTTTTCACACCGGTATAAATTACAAGTGTTTGGTGTAGCGGCTAGGCGAACTACATCCTAGGGAGAGGATGTCGATATTGTTGGGAAAGCTCTAGCTATTTCGTCTTTGAGGCCCGAATGAGATTAGTCTTCGCTTAGACTGTTACACGGATAGGCGGGGGATAATACCCATGACTTAACCAAAAAAAAATTACTAAAGACTTGTTGGTGCCCCTAACGTTTGGGATCACTTTCAGTTATGCCCCCAATATTTGTTTTGTGTCAGTTATGCCCACAAAGTTTCACATTGTTGTCAATTATACCTTAACTCAATTTTCTTGAGGCCAAAGTCCTATTTTGGTCCCTCAAGTTTGCTCAAAGTTCCGTTTTGGTCCCTCAAGTCTCCAGCGAACTTTTCGGCGAGATACACGACGACTCCAACGACCACGAAAACTCCTAATCCAAGGTTTTTGACCTCTTGAGTTCAAGGACGACTTCCATTTTGCGAAAAATGACTGGCAAGCCGCCGAAAAATTTACACAATCGTAAAAAATCATATTTCCAGTCATTTGTTCACAAAATGCATACTGTCATTGAACTCAGGAGGTCAAAAAACCTTGAATTAAGAGTTTTCGTAGTCGTCGGGGCCGCCCTTTATCTCATCGGAAAGTTCATCGGAGAGTTGAGGGACTAAAACAAAACTTTAAGCAAACTTGAGGGACCGAAATAAGGCTTTGGGCCAAAAAAATTGAGGTTAGGGTATAATTGACAATAATGTGAAACGTTATCGGCATAATTAACACAAAATAAACATTGAGGGCATAACTAAAACTGACTTCAAACGTTAGGGCACCGAGAGATCTTTTCCCTAAGTTTTAACCAAAATTATTTGGTAGGTATGTAGTTTCAAGGGTGAGTTTGAAAAATAAATTGTTAAGTTTTATCATATGATTAATAATATCATTTTAATATTCTATAATGCATGATTTATATTAGGGTTTGGCTATAAAAAAAATTCTATAGGTTAAGCTATAGAATTTTTGTTAAGTTTTGTCATGTGGTTAATAATATCATTTTAGTATTTTATAATGCATGATTTATATTAGGGTTTTGCTATAAAAAAAATTATAGTTTAAGTTATAGAGTTTTTGTCTCTACTTTTAGCACATTTTCGTAAGCAATTGATAGAAATAAAAAAAAAATTATAGTTTAAGCTATGGAGTTTTTTTTTATAGTAAAACTCTTTATATTAATACATAAGTATTTACAAAATTTAATAGAATATAATAGAAGTTTTAAAAATCCAAAAAAATAGAAGTTTTTAATAAAATACATACTTCACATAAATTTAATTTATATTAAACAACTTATTAAATGGCATGAGTTGGAATTTAAAATAACCAAAACTATTTTCAATAGAATATTAAAAAAATCTAACGTGAGAAATAAAAGAATAAATTTTTTTGTCTGTCTTTTCTCACCCAACTCCATTGAGAAAAAGAGAGAGAGAGAGAGAGAAGCCTCCATTGAAACGTAAAAAAGAAAAAAGAAAAGAAAATGGAAGCAAAACAGGGTAAAAAATAGTGCTATCTTGCTTCCATTTGTGGTTTCTACTGATAGATCAGACTCCTCCATAGCTGGTTTTGCTGAGTTATTCTCGAAGTTGTCGTGAGATTCTTGCTTGGAGTCTGGAAGGAGGTGTACTTTGAGATCCAACTGGTTGACTCGGTCATCGGATTGGGAGGTCCCTCCGTCATGTACAGCGGCTCCAGTGACGGCGAAGCCCATGAGGCCGCTCAGAGGAAAATTCCGCCTGCATCTTCCATGCTCTGGGTCCGAAATTTGCGCCGATTTATCGGATCCGGTGCTGGTCTTGGATCCGAAGCGTTGATGGGTGCGTGATCTTTCAATTTCAAACCCTTAATTTGAAGTCCTTTTTTAAGCATTCTCTTTCAATTCCTTTCGATTATTCTTTTGGGTGAACTGTGAGTTTAGGTAAAGGTATGCATACCTTGAGACATTCAAGTTTGACTGGTAGAGGTTGGTTATTAATTATTAGTATGACCCGCTGACCTGATACAGAAAAATGCGTGCTGGTGTTGCTAAGTGCAAAGATGCTAGTCCAGTCTGCACTTTTATTTTGAGTTTTACCTACTTATTTCTTTACTAATTGAAAATGGCTTTGGACTATGAACTATTTAGCCTTTGATATTACTGAGGTAACTGTAATTGTTTTATGTTATGTGAGTTTTTCTTGATTATCTTTTCACGGGATTCTAAATGGTGGATATTGAGGAAAGTGCGGCTCAATGATTGTAGTATATAATGCTGGAATGGTGGAAACGAGAACCTGTACCAACTGATGATAGAAATAAAGAAAGGAAGTGAGAGAGAGAGAGAGAGAACTCAATTTCACCTTCATTCTCCTTATCAAATCCCTTCATAAGGCTATAGAAATCAGGGATGGATTTTCATATGTTTGCCTTCTAACCTGGTAGTTTTAGTATTGTCACTAGCAGTTTCATAGGATTTTCTCACCCTTATTTTTGCTCTATTGTCGTAGAATTGGTGGAAAGACCATTATTGTTGATGGAGCGTGGTTAATTGTTGTGATAGGGGCTCTGAGGGCCATGGTGTTTGGCATCAATGAAGTGCGGTGTATTGTGCACATACTTGTATTACTCAAGATAACTATAAATAAAGGGTCAAAAACACCCTCCAAGGGTGTCTCTATGAAATTTTGATGTTGCAGTGTTAGGAACATTTTGAAACTAAGGTTATGACTGTGAGAGTAAAGGGTCAAAAACACCCTCCCAGAAGGGTGTCTCTATGGAATTTGATGTGGTACTGTATTATGTGCCACAGTGCTCCATCAATATTGCTTGATGAAGCCCCTTCCAGCAATTTGAGGGAGTAATTGAATTTATTTTGCTTATAGATTGGCGATGACACGACCAAATAAGATTTCTTACTTGATTTCTGAAATGCTTTACTAGCTTGCTAATGCATGAAAGTGGTTTTAGTTACTCCAAGGAACAATGCAATCCAGATTCGAAATTGTAGGAAACTGTTGACATGATTTATATGGACATGCATATATATTGTATAATTTCTTTCAAGCTATTACAAATGTATCTATTAACTTAAAGCCCTGATAACAGTGGTGTCTTTTATCTCTTATCTACAAACCTTGATAACATGGTATCTTCTTTTTATTAACTTTTGATCTTCTTATTTACAGAACTTGAGACAAAAAGGATTTTACTTGACATTTTTAAAGACAAGCAGAAGAAAAATGCCGAAGCTGGATCAATTCCAAGTTTCTACAAAAAGGCATGTGTTAGCGTTGTTTTTTATATTTTATTGGGGTATATTATACGCACATATCGAAGTGGGTACAATTATTAGTTTCTTCTACTTGTGCTCCATAAAGCTTCTAGCCATTAACAAACAGTTTCATTATTAGCATGGTGCATTCATGACAGCGTGAACACCCATGCTTGAATCTTCATTGGCAATCTACAGTAAAAGGCTTACCTATTTTTTGTAAGGATGTGCTCATGTGCACCATATATAGCCTTAAGTTCTTCTCACATTATATCAGTCAAATTATGCATGTTCTGAAAGTATCAACTGCCATCCCCCTTGAAAAATCCCTATAAAATTTTAAATAAGTGAATACAACATATGCAGATTGACTTTAATATAGCTGTACCCTGATAACTAGAGTTGATCTTTATAGCTTGTATAATATTAGAATTCATTCTGTCTCTGTCACAGTCACAGATTATATAGTTGATTTGTTTGGTGTTCAATATCTGATATTTGATTTATTTTGCATATTTTTAAATCCTCCATCTGTAATGTAAGAATTGATATGCCTTATCTTCATTCAGAAACCTGAAGAGGGGTCAATTAGTCATAGGGTCCAGAGATTGGCAAAGTATCGGTTTCTAAAGGTAGCATATTCTCCTTGTCTATTTTTCAGTTACATCTGCTTAAATGCATAATTTGTTTCCCTGTTGGTGACATTTCCCATACTTCTCACAGAAACAAACTGATCTTTTGCTGAATGCTGATGATTTGGATGCAATGTGGGTCTGCTTAAGAGAGAATTGTGTAATTGATGATTCCACTGGCGCGGAAAAGGTCTTTTTTTTTTTCAAAAAAGAAACTTCTTTGTGTCTGTTGTATAATCTTCTTCAACAGTTTTTCCATTTTCTACTATACATATAAGTACATCTAGATTTTATCTGTTCAGTGGTATGATAAACACTTGAATCCATAACAAAATTCTTGAGAACCCGAGTGATGTCACTGGAGCAGAAAAGGTTTGACTTTGAGTACAATGTCAATGACATTTTGTCATGGATCTTTGCAGCAACAATCTTCTTGTTCTATAGCAATGATGTATAGACGTACCCTAAGCCCTAGCCCCTAGAATTCTTACTTTATCTACCAAGAGTAATTACTTCCTTGTTAAGTTGATGATATAAGTTCTTTTTCATTTAATTGAAAGATAGAATATAGTTTTTCTAAGTTATTATCTGATAATTATCACTGCATTTTTTTTAAAAAAAAAAATTGGATCATGATTTTCCTTGAACTATTGCTTAGCATCTCTGATGCATACTTTTGTTTTATTCATGCAGATGAATTATGAAGACTTTTGCCACATAGCCTCTGTGTGTACAGAACAAATTGGTCCCAAATGCCGACGCTTTTTCAGTCCTTCAAACTTTATGAAGTTTGAAAAAGATGAGCAGGGAAGAATTGCCATTCTACCATTTTACCTTTATGTGATGCGCACGGTAGGTCATCTGGAACAGTTTTTATTTTGGTGTAATTACTTTTTTAATCCTTAACTGTTTGAGTACATATTCCAGGTGCTTTCTCTCTTCATAACAAATCACTTGTCTGTCATTTTCTTGGACTTAGAGGAATCCATCTTCTGTTTTGATAGCTGCTTGCTGATTATGATTGTGCAGGTCTCACTTACACAAGCAAGAATTGATATGAGTGAGCTTGATGAAGATTCTGATGGTTTTCTTCAGCCAATAGTATGGATTCTTATCTTTGATACATAATCAAATTTTTGAAATTGAACAATTAGTATTTCTTTTTGTTATGTGTATTTATACAATATAGCTGCTTGATGAATGGCATCTTCTCATTACTATATTCCAATTCCAATGATATCAATGTTTTACTGGCCAACTATCTGCAAAAGGTTGTTTCTTTTGTTTATCATTATCCAACTTTTTATTTGTTTTGGATGCATTTTGTCGTAATGTTCCATCAAATATTTTGGTACAATGAGTCACTTCTTTTTCGTTTTTGTTTTCATCCTTCTTTTGATTTCAGAAAAGTGATAACTAACTTTGTTGTGATTAATCTAGAGTGCTCAATATTTTGCATTTGAGAGACCAAGTTGAATTTGAAAGGTTTCTTGTATGATACTATAGTGATTGGGCTAACTGTGCTAATTTTGTGCTTTTCTCTTCAGGAAATGCAATCCTATATACGAGGTCTTATTCCCAACTTGGCACAATTACGTGATATGCCAGCTGCCTTTGTTCAAATGTATTGTCGCATAGCTGCACACAAATTCTTCTTCTTTTGTGACCCTCATAGACGAGGTTTGCATGGCTTATATCTTTTAGTTGCTAAAGGTTGCTGGGTATTTTGTGATCATATTTTGCTCAACATAGACATTCCTTACAGAAAAAAAAAAAAAGAATACCAAGAAGTTTAAATAAATGAAACCCACAGAGCATAAGCTATCTGTATAGCAGCCTAGCAAGAAGGAATATCTTTAAATGTAAATAAGTTCGGATTGTATTTTCATAGTTTGATTGTTTCCTTTTACTGTTAAATATTGTATTGATGATAATTTATTAGTAATTTTTTTTTTAGTGTAAACCTTTTTAAAGCAAAAGCTTTCAGCTGGACTTAGACCTCTACATTTTTGTTTCACTAATTTTACATGTGTTCATGTGTGTGCATTTGACTGTTATAGCCAGTGTCTAACGATTTGTTATGCTAGTTTCATTGGATGTATGTAATTGACTATTTTTTATTGGGCAGGAAAAGCCTGTATCAAAAAGGTTTTGCTTAGTAATTGTCTCCAAGAATTGATGGAGCTTCATCAGGTAAATTTTATCAGAAGTTTCCCTATTATCTTTATAATTAAACATCTTTGTACTTTCTCTCTCTCTGGTTCCTTTTGTTCTGGTAATGATATGATTTTATTTTGATTTATGAGCTTTGAGCTTTAGTTTTGATTCAAATCACTATGAGCTTCTATTTGAAAGTCTATATTTTAAAATTGGTAATGTTTCAGGAAAGTGAAGAAGAAGTCACAGACACAGAACAAGCTGAAAACTGGTTCTCTTTGACATCTGCCCAACGCATATGTGGTTGGTTCCTCCTGATCCAGTTCTACTCCTTCTTTTGCCTATTTCTGACACATTTGCAATAAGTACTAGTTGGCCTTTTTTTAATAAGTTATTTTTGCTGTATATAACCATACATTTTTCTTCCTGTGAAAAGTGTGCTTACATTGAACAGAATGAATTTCATCATGTTTTGGACTTCTGATGAATATATTTATGGTTAAAACCACTGTCCATGGATTTGTAATAATCTGGATCCGCAATGTTGCTACAGATATGTTTCTTGCCCTTGATAAAGATGCAAATGGGACATTGAGCAAGCAAGAGCTTCGAGAATACGCTGATGGCACTCTGACTGAAATTTTTATTGAGAGAGGTAAATTTGGCACAAACTTTCTTTGTGATGCTATGAATGCTGAGGAGTGTTCTATTTGCATGGGTATTTAGTTGCATAATCCCCTTGAAATCACTTGCTGGCATCACTAGGTTCTGTTGCTGGACTCTTAAGTTGGCTGAGTTACTTGTGACATTAATTCAGATTAACTTAGCAAATTTTGTTCTAGATGAGATAAAGGTCAAAATAATTGGTTAATATAAAAAATTTATATATGGTTAATGACCATATCATTAACTTGTGTGTTTCTTCTGGTTGAGCAACCGCAGAGTTAGAGAGGGTTCAACTTTTGATTAAAATCCTCGTAAAATTCATTGTTTTGCATCTGAAAACTATTTAACAGTGAAATACCAATGGAGTTAATCTTTTCCTCCTCCTCATTATTATTATTTTCTTTATTATGCTCAGAGTTATGGTTACTCATCTTTTTTATCTTTTTTTTTTTGTGAAAGATTAATATATATGCTTCTTGTAGTATTTGATGAGCATGTTCGTCGTGGAAAGAGTGGCACTGGTAATACCCGCGAGATGGATTTTGAGAGCTTCTTGGATTTTGTTTTGGCTTTGGAAAACAAAGATACTCCAGAAGGCTTGACATACTTGTTTCGCTGTCTTGACCTTCACGGTCGTGGTTACCTTACTACAGCTGATATTCATTCCCTTTTCAGGTATAAATTGTCACAACATCATTTTATGCTCGACTTCTGTCCAAGGATAGTCTTTGTTTCCATTATCTGCATTCTTCTGTTCTTTGCTTCTTTTTTTTTTTTTTTTTTTTTTTTNTCATCCTACGTGTTTTTTTATATACACACACAAACATTGTTATAGTACTCAAATATGAAATCACTAAAATTATGATGTTATGATTGATTATAAACAAATTTTTTATTTTCTCTAACTTGCACCCTAATAAACGTGTCTCCTATTTTTACTAACCCGGTTAGTTTCCATGATGATAACGTGTTCAAATATCCTTTTAAATTGCAATTAAATGAAAAATATCGTGAGTTATTTATTAATTATTTTTAAACGAAAGTATATTTTTTATCACTAAATTTTATATTAATTTTTAATTTCATTCTTAATGTTTTTTACTATTGATTTTGTGTTTAAAGTTTTATATTTTGATTGATTTTATCCTTTATTATCACTTTAGTTAAATATTAGTGACAAATTTAAGATAAATAATAATATATAATGTAAAAATGATAGAAAAAAATTAACTATATTAAAAAATATGATAAAATTTATTATTAATTGGTTAAGGTTTATTTTGGTCCTAAATGTATGTTCTGATGTTCATTTTGGTCCATTATGTTTCAAAATATTCAAATTGGTCCTAAATGTTTGACAAAATGTTTCATTTTGGTCCCAACAATTGAATATGGCTTGTTTCAAGTTCAAACGTGATAAGTTTAGAGCTACGTATTGTTCTCGAAGAGTACTTTCTTTATTTAGTTGAAACTGTCAGCAAACGAGGTCAAATCAGTCCTAAAAGTAGACTTCTTGTTTCATGGTCAAACAAGCAAAGTTGATCATATCTCTCTCGTATTAAATTTGAATGCGACGAATTCAGAGCTACAAGTTCCTCTTAACAAGTCCTTTGAACTTGAACTTGAAATGAGAGACGAGAGAAATATGATCAAATTCAACAGTTTAGGACCAAAATGAAACATGTTACCAACATTTAGGACCAAAATGAATCATTTTGCTAACATTTAAGATCAATTTAAACATTTTGAAACATAATGGACCAAAATAAATATTACGTCATACATTTAAAACTAAAATGACCCTTTGACAGTTAAAAAAAAAAAAAAAACCTTTGACCTTATTAATTTATTAAAAAAAGTTAGTTAGAGATATTGATGAAAATATATCTAATTTTACGTGTCATTTCAGTTTTTCTTTTACCCTGAGATTGATCTGAAAGTAACAAACACTTAAAAAAGTTAAAAGTCAAAACAGCAACATCACACGCGGCTTCATCTACGTAACGTGAGCGTAAACTTACTTTATTCATTTAGAAAAGGAGTTGATTAATTAAAACGGTAAAAACTTTATTTTGGCCCTCAATTGTTTTTTTTATGTTGTTTTGATCTTCAACATGTAATTTTATTTAATTTTTGTCATCATTTTTTAGAGAACTTTTCTCTCAATTATATCTCAATAAGTGAGTTGATAAAGAAAGCATAAAATTTTGTCATCATTTTTGTCCTTATAAAAAAAAATTAACTAAAAATTTATTTCAAAATTTGTGATTAAGAATGAATTTTTTTTCTTTCTTGTTTGTTAACTCACTTGCTAAGACATACATAAGAGCTAAACTAAACTATTCATATGTAAGAGATGATGATAGAAACTAGATATAATTAAGTTTTAGATCAACGGTGAAAGAAATTGAAAAAATTAAAGGACTAAAAGAGAATCAGAAAATATTTGATGATCAAAATAAAATTAACTTGTAGTTTTGAGTACCAAAGTCAAGTTTTGACCATTTAAAAGTTAAAAGACGATCTTATCCTAGTTCCCCGAGAATATAAATGTGGTTGCTACTAGTTAGGGTCATTCATTCATTGATTCACTCACAAAAACCAGTCGGCGCGATCTCTCTTCATCGCTCTTTTCGATTTCTCGTGATGGAGGAATTGCTTCGTCAGACCAACCCCACCTCTTAAGAATCACAACGATCTCTGTTTTCTTCTCGCCGATCTGTTCAACACTCAAGAGGTGGCGTTGGTTTGATGATGCAATTCATAATCCATTTGCAAAGCATTCAGCGTAAACTGTGGCCGCTATGTATAATTTTCGCTTCTTGTTTAACTTAGTTTGTGATATTTATCGAGGCTGTGCGACTTTTCCTGATTCTAGTTCTAGATCTTACTGGATTTTCTTTTTCTTTTTCTTTTTTCTCATATGAACATGGTTTCAAGCTATTACAGATTGCTTGCTTGTTTCATGATCTGGATTCTTAATTGATTGTTTCCTGTACCTGATACAACCTCTTGTTTGGACGAATTATCTTCTCAAGATTCTAGGAGCTAATAAAGCAATACTGAGGTTTTAGTTAGATGATTGATGCTTCTTATCCCAATTCGAAAAATGCTTTGTTGTTATATGCCTATTTTAAGAGATATGAGGTTTGATGGAAGCTGGATCTCTCTTTATACACATGCAAATAGCCAGACAATGGTGATGTGGGTGGATCCCAGCGAGGGTCAACTAAATAGACGGGTCTATGATGCAAAGTGGAATATGCATGTAACAAGTGTACATACACATTTATGATTGATTAAAAAAGTTATTTTTTTAATTATTTTTTAGCATCAAATTACTTAAAAAAATAGATTATGTTACTTTGCAATTGTATGTATAGCCCACTTTGCATCTTAGAATTTCCCAAATATACGAGTTAATTCTTTTTGGTGGAAACACTTATGTTAGCAATATCTTATTTTCTTGTACATTTGGTTAATTAGTGAATAGAGGTTCATGTTATTTGTTGTCGTTCATAGAAAAGTTTATTAGATTGCTGAGTAAATATATTTGCTTTTGCCTCTGATATAACTTTTGGGACTTGGGAGATACTAATCAGTAATATGATACAATTGAACTTGGACTTTGTCTACTCACACTAAGGAGTACTGACTTACCTTTTCTTTCCATGACCATTAGTATGTAATGACTAGAAAATTAGCATGGCTCATTTTGCCTCATTTTTGTGCTGCTGAAGCATTTCGCGTATCCTCTTTTTTTTTTTTTCTTAAATGTCTCCCTTTTTCTCCCCGTTTTTCCAATGAGGTACAGAAATGTGTGGTGGATATTCGTTTTTATAAATCATGTTGGATGTCAATACCACCTTTGTGACATGCCATGTCCCTTGATATTTTCTGCATGGATATGCTATATCCTTACTTGTTTCTACTCCATGTTTCAATAAATGATTGAATTTTGCATTTATTTGTCAGTTGCATTCTTGCGGATACAATTTTTGATAAATTTGTTTTTTTTGTAAGAGTGTAAGAGGAAGAAATGCCTAGAGAATAGTCATTTATTGGCTTATTTCTGGACTTAGGTAAACAGGAAAACCTAAAGCCTTTCGATTTACATGTCTCTTTGTTTTTATTTTAAATTCTTGATGAGAGGGGTTTTCTTGCTACAGCTAACTATCTCTTCCATTCTTGGCATATTGTGTAATATCTTTTCAACTTCTATGAAGGAAATCTGTAATTCTTATGTTCTTTTATTTTTCTTTATATGGAAGTTTCAACTTTATAACTTACTGCAGAAGTGATTCCATTAGAGCTGATACTAAAGCTGAGATAGATGGTGCCATATAAAATCTTTCTATAAATCCTATTGATAATATGTTATTTACCGGTGTAGTATTATAGTGAACTCAGCGAGTTTCAGCGAAGCATAGGTTGAAATACGATGTACTCTATTAATCCTTTAAGATCTTCACTTGTCTATCTAGCCTGTGATAATCATAACTGTTATTATAAAGTATCATAAATTTTGTTTAACAAAATCTTTATTTGAATATGGAGATGTGTTGAATTTTTGAGCTAGTGGATAAGGTGTCTTTGGATACTGGGAAATGCAGTAACCCTAGTCAATAGTGACGGAGGAAGCTTGTGCTTGATGCAATTCAATCCTTAGAGGAATTAAATTGAAATAAATCATGAATTTTTAAGACAAATTAAAATTAACAACGGTAATATGATTAAATTTCTTCCAACTTGAGGGATGCTACCACATAAATTCACAAAAGAGTAACAATTTAGCGGATCATTGATACTTCTATTTCACATTCTAACGGATCAATAAAATTCTAGATGTAGCAACCAAAATGTAGATATTCTCTTTTCATTAAAAACGCTACAAACTACAAAGATGTTGAAATTTCAATGTAGTACATGAAGATGCTTAAATATCTACTTTCGTAAGAATAATAATCTAGGCGATCTTCCAGAAAATATATAACTAATCTTCTATGACGACTTCATTCTGCACAATCTTAATGTAAAGTTAATTTGTTGGATTATTTTGGTGATCAGCTTGAAACTGTCTGACGAGCAGCAAGGATTGATGATAAAGATTGAGATCAATTCCGTCAACGTTTCTACCAACACGTGCCTGCAAAACTCCCTAGTATGAAACAAAATACTCGTCAATCATCTTCGGACTTACAAATATTGTGGTTGAATGATAGATCTAAAAATCGGTCGGTTGAACCGTAAACCAGTGCCTGATCCAATTTAGAAGAATCAGAAAATTGTCTTGATAAAAAAACAATCAAAAATTGATTCAGTCAAATTGGTGGTTGAACTGATTTAATAAGTTTGTTTTCTGTTTTAGTTTTAGTTCAAAATAATGTTGTTTTATGATTTTTTTTTCTTTTTACAAATATGTTAAATTAAGTATTTTCAAATCCAAAAAAATTAGAAGTTCAAATTTTGAAGTATTTTGAAATGTTAGACATATAATTACAGATAAACTTAAATTAGACCCTATCTAGTGGGAGCCTATTGGACTGCCGTTTTTTTTAATCTTAAACCAGTGTATCATGTATCAACCAATTAAGCATTTTCAGTATATATATAAATACTGGTCCGATTTTTAAAACTTTTGTTTGATACATGTATTAGCATAGCATGTGGCCAAGTGTGGTAGGAGAAAGCTAAAAGGATCTTGACAAACACATACCTCGTTAGCAGGTTGGATGAGAAGTTCACCAATGAATTGGTACACAGAGCCAACTCGGAATGTGAGGTCCCTCAGGTGCTGAGTACTAACTTTAAGAGTAGCATCGCCATCAACAACTGTCGCAAGGGCTGTCTCTACAGAGTACTCACGTAGCCTTAAAGAGAAGGGACAGTAAATTATTATATGATACTTCACTAATATCAGCACCAACACCACCACCAACGTCTAAAGATATATCATGGAATAGTGCAATATCAAGAGTCTGATGCAAACATACAGCAACTTGTACAGGCAGAATCAACACAGATCTTTTTTAAGGTATCACAATATCACTAAGCTCTGCATGAAATATTTGAATTGTTAGCATGTATCCTATGTGTTGAGTTCATTATACTCTATCCTATTATGCTGCCACGGGGAGTAAAAAAAAAATCCCTTTATTAAGTCACAAACCAAGATGGGTCGTAAAATGTTGGAAAAAGAGCATCTGTGATGTTGAGATTATTTCACTGGGATTACTGTGCATTGTGTACCATGTTGCAACAATAAAGGCACTCCCTAACTTTGTATGTTTGCCACTGCCAGGCAAGATCATAATATAATGTGAATTACAATCAAGAACAATGACAGATGATAGATGATAAAATCAAACCAAAATGAAGAAGTAATATTATTTTTATAGGAATGACTAGTGATCTGATATTAGTGATATAGTTTGTTATAGATCTATGGTTTGATTTAGCTTGAAATGACACTGAAAAAAAAATGCAGTGGGACTAGCTTCATTAATAGAGAGCTCATGAAGAAATTACCATTTTCTGAATACTTGAGCATATATTTCATAAAAAATTATATCAGGAATGTAGTGAGCCAGTAAAAGCATGCACATAACTACTGCTAGCAGGTGACTACTAAATAATCAGGAAGTTTCGCATTGTCAATAGCTTTAAAGTCAAAAAATGAAAATTCCAGCCCATAAGGCTGGCCTGAACTAGCCCTGTTTGTCTAGCCACTTTGAAGGTTTGGACAAGGATGTGTCCTATTATTTATAAGAGACCTCTAATTTTTTGAGCCCGACCTACCAATTTGGTCGGATGGGTTTGACTGGCTAGTTGGCCTTAACCCACTCTCAGAATTCTACCTCTAAGCACAGTATAAACGCTATTGATAATTTGATATCCTTATGAAATCTACAAACAAGTCCTATAATTCTATAAATTCATAGTCTGTGCTATAACTAAGGTAGTGATTATGGAAACCAAATTTCATGTGTCTCCACTTCTCACAACCATATATACTTGAGGACTTAATTTCCAAATGATCAGCCACTGAATATAATGAGAGTACAATGAATCCTAGTTTGGTGCTGTACAATGATTAAATA
Organism: Chamaecrista fasciculata; assembly: GCA_003254925.1. Lineage (NCBI taxonomy): Eukaryota > Viridiplantae > Streptophyta > Magnoliopsida > Fabales > Fabaceae > Chamaecrista > Chamaecrista fasciculata. Next base: position 108,902 of record QANZ01048438.1, read on the forward strand.
AACACAGATAATACTGATGAAGCTTGCCATGCCACTAGAAAAAAAAAAAAAAAAAAAAACCAAAA
>QANZ01048438.1:110405-145365 GCA_003254925.1 Chamaecrista fasciculata
TTTTTTTTTTTTTTTGCTATTATGTCCAGAATTCTTCGTAGAACAAGACTTGCTTTAGATGAAGGGCGAAGTAGGGCGTTGCCACGGCGGAGATCATTTGGGCAGCCTGGATTTGTGAATCAAGATATTATTAATCAACGGAAACTTCAATGGCGTGCAAGGTACTTAAACTTGATTACTTGATTTCATGATTTACTATAAGTTACATTCCTCAGTTTAACTATAGATTCTGTTTATTGTCTCTGTCTTTTCCATCTATTGATATATTGATAAGAAGACCTTGCTAATGCTATTTGGTTCATGGAATGTCATAATTTTGACTTACAGCATATACAACCAGCTACTGCAAGCAGTTCCTTTGACCTCAAGTTTTCCTGAACAGGTATATTCCTTTTAGATGAAATTTACTTAAGATGGAAATATTCTTTGATATTTATTTTCTCTGTTGATCAGGTTTTTACATTCAACTTTCTGGATGCTTTAATTTTGTAGCTGCTACTGTGCTACATAACATCTTTTGGTAGTTTAGCTTTTTTCATGTTAAATTGTTCTAAACTGTGACTCATTGTGACTTACTTTTTTCTCTCTATTTCTCTCTTCGCCTTTTCGTGAAATATCATATTTTTTCTTTGTGGAAAGAGTTGCAACATCATTCTTTTTTCATTTAGCATATTTGTGGTTTAGATCATTTCCAAAGGATCTTGAGTTGCTTTTCTTTTCTCTGTGCATAAGATAAGCCTCATTTTATATAAGATGTTTTCCAACTTTTTTACTTGTTCAAATTTTCAGATTAAATTGAGAAATAGTACTGTAAAAGAGAAAATGCTACAAAAGATTGAGCCCTGGATACGGAGGGAGCTACAAGCTGTGCTGGGGGATCCAGATCCAACTATCATTGTTCATGTGGCAACTTCACAGTTTTTGGCATGGATGGAAGAGAAAGCTAAGTTGCCATCTGGTCAGTTTGATGTTATGGAGAGGTTTATATCACCGCTGCGTCCTTTTCTGCGAGACAAAGCCAGTATCTTTTGGCATGAACTGAGGTAATTGGCTCTGTCTAAATCTAGAATTTGATCCATTTTAATGTATTCTTGTCTTTGGTGAATTTATGAGCGGTTGCCATTTTGAAGGTATTTTTACTCTCCCCTCCTTTGTAGTTTCTTTCAAGAATAGGTCATGGAATCAGGTGTATGAAAGAACACATTTGGCATTCTATAATTATTCACGTGCATTATGTGCTTCTTTCCACTTACATCAATTTGCGTATTCATATTTGGTTCGGTTTATTCTTTTGATTTTGTGTTATTTGGAGAAGTGAAGAGATTCCGTATGCATTTATTTATTTTTCTAATTCTGTGTCATTTTTTTCAACAGTTTATCCTACTGGGTAATTCTATAAGTTAATTTTACGTTCAATATTGTCTCTTCTGACCATTTTTCCAATTCTTTGTCCGCCAGATGCTTTGCAGAGAGTTTTTACAATATGGATACATATGATGCTGTAGTTGAATATAAACATCTGGAATGACTGAATCTGAAGAGAAAGTGAGAAACTACTTCCCATCATTTCCCATCTATTGAAGGTTCTACACTTCTACTTCTAGGTTGGACAATCGCAGTGGCACATTATTCCAGAAGCATAGATATTGAATCAGCTTTACTTCGGACAAGCTGATTCCTTCATCTTAAGATAAATTTGGGGGTTGGCTCTTGGCACCGAATTACAGATGCCTGCCATGTGGGGAGCAGTTTGGTGCTAGCAACTTGAAAGATGACCATGGATAGACATTTGGTCTCCTGGGTCCTTTAGCTGCTTCGTATGGCCAGCTGCTTCGAAGTTGCTTCAAGCCACTAAGACTGACTAAATTTGAAGATCGTCAGTCTTCATATACTGTTTTAATCAGCTATTTCAGAGATTTGTTCATTAATAACTTATCATAAATAATCTAACTGTGGAAATGTGTAAGTACATAACACATTAGCGTGAGCTGATCGACCTCACCTAGTGAAAAAAAAAGACTTTGATTATAGTTGTTGTAGCCATTTCAGAGATGCTCTCCTAGCACTGGATGTTCTTGGTCTGCGTATCCCCTTGCAGTCCTCACCAAGTTTGATATGTGCACTTGCAGCACAGGATAACAGACGGGGATATTTGAACCTGGAATCCTATAGGTCAGCAAGGGTCATGGGTGTGTCGATATTTATTATTTACTGAGGATGTATAACTGAATAATTAAATATTATCAATGGTTGATTCACACCTTTTGCACCTTTTTTATACTTCGCTGTCTTAATTGATGAAAACGGGAGATTAGAATACTCCAAAGTCTAGAGTTTATTAAACCCAAATATCATTTCTCTGGCCATCAAAAAAAATATATCATTTCTCTGTTAAGTCAACATCCAATACCAACTGTTTATTGCATGCTAACATATATGCCTCTTTTTCTAATTGTACCTACATTTATTCCCGCAAATGAATGCTGCTGTATTGATGGAAAGAGACGGTCACAGCTTACTTTTATTGCATATGATTGAATTAATCTAAAAAAGAATCAGACAGATTTTGAGGAACAAATTTGTTGCGGCTGTACGCATGAGTACATTAGTCTCAAAGCTCAGTAGTCAGTACAATAATTTCAGGCAAAACAACTTTTCAGATTGGAGCAAAAGTTGCCGCAAAACAGAAATCCATGGGAAAATTCTTTTCTTCAAATCCAGTCAGAAAAGCAATGGATGTTGACTACAAAAGATGCAATACTTTTACTATCTATCTATATTCTGGATTTTGGAATCATCCTTCATCATTTCCATGATCTACTGCTTCCTCCCACCAAGTTGATATCTATAGAAAATAATGTTCACTTCCCCAAGTGAATTTGCAGGCTAGTCATGCAAGCATAATACATCGGCTGAATAATCGATGATTTTTTTTCCTCCACTGCCTCTTAAAATCTAGTCCGACCTCTGAACTTTGGCCAATGATATAGCTGTCCATGTATAAAGTCGGATAGATGTTTGCTTCTGGAATTAGCTTATCACACAAAATATGCAGTCTCTGTAATTGTCATCCTTGAAGTTCTTTGAAATTGCAAAAACCAACAAAGCAGTCGAATTAAATGGCACTGGTTTGTTTTGTTTCATGCACCAAATCGAGAAAATTGAATAAATAAAGAGATATTTAAAGGCTTCAATTACAAGGAATCCGATTTGCAAAATATGACACCCAATGTCACATGGTTGTTTACCTTAAATCTTTAGAGGAGCTAGTCAGTCATTTTCAGCGAGACATTCTTTTTTTCTTGGTACAATTTGAGAAGCTGAGGAGCTTTTTCCTTCAAGTCATCAATGAAACGCTGCAGGAATACCTTTTCAGAAATAAGAAATGCAGTAATATGTGTAACATTCCTACGAATCAAACCATTTGAGTGGAGAAACTGGATAACGGAAGCTCTAGGTAAAATTCTCTTGTGCAGATTGAAAGAGAGTAGCTTTGGATATTTTGCAACCACCATAGAATCCCAACCCATATGGGTGACAAAGAAATCCATAATTTCCCCAATTTTACTATCTGATATCACCATACACCATGGACGCCTTGCAAATGCTGAAGCTATTGTCTCTTCAGACCAGCCCCATCTCTTAAACAAATCAACCTTCCTTTTCCAGGTTGATTCGCTTACTACAATTTTGACATGCAATGCTAAGACAAAATCTGACCTCTGAGGGTTGAAACCTAATTCCTTCACTTCCTCCACTGCCTTCTTGAAGGATTCTGGATTTATGCCAACTGAGAGAGGCCTTCTTGAAAATAACAAAATAATCTTGGACCCGGGAACTCCAATATCAAGCAAAAATTTGGCATTATCTGCAATCGAAGTCTCTGAAATTAAAAACGGACGGCGCATTAGGCATTCAATTGCTCGTTCATCAGATTCAACAAGTCTCTTTAACAAATCATAACAAGGGATTACACAGTTCTCTAAGCTTCGGAGTAGGAATCTGGGACCCGATGTCACAATGTGGGCAATTTGGGGCCTCGATGCGCCCTTCGACTCAAGAAACTCTAACTTGGGAAGGATAGATTTGTTAAAGTCGGACAGAAGCAGAAGCGCTCGCTTATTGATGATAGTGCAGATCTGAGAGTTTGAGAAGCCATAGTCTCTAAACGAGGCAAGCAGCAAGTCCGATCGCTCTGGTTTCTCGAAATGAACACGCTTGGAGACCTGGGAAGCGATTTCTGGTGACAACTTCAAATTTGTGATGAGGTAATTCGTAGTAAAAGGAAGAGAATCTGAAGAAGTGCTCGTGCAGTAGTACAAATAATATGATAGTAGATTGCGAGGTACAATGGAGCTGAAATTTGGGGTCGGCGAGGCTGTTGCAATACGATTCAGATAAAGCATGGACACGCTTGCGCGACGAATAAAGGCCATGGTTGAGTTGAGCCGCCGTCACTGGTGAGACAGACACTTTCAAAGCTGATGAATACTTGAATCGAAGCGCCAACGACAACCCTAGCAAATGAACCATGAAGAACAATAACAATTAATTGGTAATCTTTATTTTCGATGAATTATTAAACTGATTAGACATGCGTTCTTTGGTTATTTTATTTAAATAATAATAATAAAAAATATTGATCACCCAAAAAAAATATGAGGAATATTCCTCATATGGGTGCCATGGCACCCATTTATTTTGTAATTATTTAAAAAAAAAATAATGAAACTGCAGCACATGCTGCGATTTCATTATTTAAAAAAAATTCAAAAAAGCTGCGATTTCATGTTTTAACAACAAAAAAATAAGGTCAAATATAAATTTTGGTTATCAAATTATAAGGTAAGTTTTATTTTAGTTATAAAATTATTTTTTTGTTTTCAGACTTTTAGTTTGTTTCGTTCTGGTTCTCAAAATGTAATTTCATGTTATTTCTGTCGTTATTTCTAACCTAGACAGTTCAAATAAATAATTTATCTCTCATATATATCATAAGTAAGCTAGTAAAGAGATAATTTTTTAAATTAGAGATAAATTCATTTTTATCTCTAATTTGTGAAGAATGAAAAATTTTCTCTCTTTTTATTAACTCATTTTTCAAAACATATATGAGAGGTAAATGAATATTCTCAACTATTTAGATGATAAATAACAACAAAAACTTGACACATTTTTTTTATTTCGTTTTAATCTCTAAAATGCGCTTTCGTCAAGTTTTTGCTGTTATTTATAACCTGAATAGTTGAAAATAGCCATTTACCTCTCATATTTCTTATTTTAAATTTAAATACGAGTTCAAAGTTACATTATTCCAGATAAATCCTTTTTTTAGTCCAATAAAAATTGTCATAAAATTAGATGAAATCAAATTATAGAAATTGATGGCTTGTTTAATGGTTGATAAATGATTTTGGTTATATTTTTTTATTTCAAGTTCAAATGTTACGAGTTTGAAGATACATATTATTTTTAACAAATATTAATTTTATTCAATTAGACCTGTCAATAAATAAAGTCAAATCAAATCTTTGAGAGTGGGTTTTTAAAAACTTAGTTGCAACAAATTTTTTTCTTTTACCACCGATGTATAAAAAAAAATTGCAACAAAAGAATATAAAAGCAAAATTTGTAACTTCTTTAAAAAAAATGTATTTTAGGCTTATTTTTATATATTATACACTACTCCATCTAAAATTTTAAAGAATAAGAGTAAACCTACAATGGAATCGCTAATAAAAGATGGCATATTTGGTTAAGATTTAGGCTCTTATTTTATAAGGGGCAGAGTTTGAATCTTCTTATTGTTGTGAGGGTCTTATTTAATGGATGATATGTAAATTCTTCTGGTAAATCCTCAAAGAGGTCGGGAGGTATTCTCTTACTGTAGTGAGATATTGGTACTTACTCTCACTTAAACTTTCTATTCATAAAAGAAAGGTACATTTAAAAACATACTCACTTACACTTTATTCCATACGGCACCATATATTTTTCTCAGTTCCCAATTTGATTTTGTATCTTTTTTTTTGTTGCAGTTTTAGTCCTATATCTTTGCAAAAAGTCTCAATTTTGGTCTCGTATCATTTTTGGTTTCATATATTTTTCTTTTTTTGGTAAAAGTCTCATATCTTTTAGTCAAGTTGTAGAATTAGTCACATATCTTTGCAAAAAGATCAACCATTAATTGATCATCTTGTAAAGATAAGGAACCGTTTCTAAACCTGACCCAAAGATATAGTACCAATTATGCAATTAACTTAAAGATATGGGGTCAAATCTGCATCAAAAAGAGATATAGGACCAAATTGAGACCTATCCCAAAGATATGAGACCAAAATGCAACAAAAAAAATATAACAAACTAAATTGGGAAATGAGCAAAAGATATGAGACCAAATTTACACTTTAACCTAAATATAATGTCTAAAATTTGAAAGATTTTTTTTGGGTTGGCCTGATAAAATTTGAAAGATTTGAACAGGAATACGAGCGGAACATTTTAGCTGTAATATATAAAATTATTAATTATTAATAATAATAATTTGTTTATTGCGATTCCAATCCTTCTTCAGAGTTCAGAACTAGGAAGCATGGACACTGACACGGACACGGGACACGACACAGACACGGACACAGTGACACGTTAAACTCTCAAAATTATGCGACACGACACGCCATATATTTATATATATAAATAATTAAATATTCATAATTTTTAATGAAAAATTTAAAAATTACAAGTTTTATTCATAATATATGTCATATGTATTATTATTTTTTCTTATATGTCATGTTAAAGTCACAAAAAATTGATTTATATTTTAAATTTTATGAATATGTGTCGTGTCGGTGTCGTACGGGTGTCGGACACTGACACGTGTCCGATACGACGACACGCCCTCAAAATGAAGTGTCCATGCTTCTTAGGTTCAGAACCTCAGTGGAGGGCAAAACAGCATTCTCAAGGTTTTTTATTTAACTTTTTTTTTGAAAAAGTAGAGCGCGTGAGGGATCTTTTCGAGTTCGTATCAGTGAATCTTCTGCTCTCTCAGCTATTAACAATGGACGTTCCTAAGGATCAAATCGCTGCGCTCCTCGACAATGGCCTCTACGACTCAGCCCAAATGCTTGTAATTTATCCGAATCCGTTTTTGAAATTGGGTCCCGATTTTTGGTCTTTCATTTCGTTGATAGTCTAATCCTCAAGTTTCATTTCCACAGGGTTGTTTTCTTGTTTCGTCGCCTGCTGTTAATGCTGAAACCAGCCTTCACCTCAAAGCTGAGAGCTTGGTCTCTGGAAATTCTGAGTTCTACTTGTTTTCCCGTTTTATTTTTCCGCTGCCTTGTGCTGAAATTCCCAAATTTAAAAGCTTGTTGAAGTTGGTATCTTTCTTCTTTAGCTCTATATATTTGTGAATTCTGCAGGCGCTTCTTGGTGATTCGTTGTTCCGCGAAAGGGAGTATCGTAGAGCCATTGTAAGTAACTCCATTATCTGTCTCTTTCCTGATCGTCTCGTCCCATATTTATTTGCATTTCGACTTTTACCTTATTTAGTTACAGGATTTTAAAAGTGGTAATTTATTATTATTTTTGTTTCTTTTTCGGGAGTTATGAAGTCTTTCTGTCGTTTCTGTTGATGAGCAGCATAACTACAAGCAAGCTTTGCAATACTACAAGATGATTCCTAAACAAAACCCCTCTTCATCTCGGAGTGCATTGTCATCAAACAGGTCGTCTTCTCCAAATTCTTATAATGTATCAGCAATCAATGAAAATGAGGTCGATTAGTTTACTTCCCTTTGTTTTTTCGTTCATCTTAGCTGGACTATATTTGTTGGCACTTTGAAAATCTTGCATGTACAAGTTGTTTATAGAGTTTCCCGTTCTATCACTACAACAGGTGAAGTTCAAAATTGCATCATGTCACTTTACTCTGAATGAAAACAAGGCAGCTCTGGTGGAGGTTTGTTTTTTCTCTCTGTCTCCCCCTCTCTTTGTTATGGGGATCAGAAATGAAGATAGAATGGCTTAAATTGCTTTGGTTTATTTCTTTGAGCAGTTTGCTTGTGCATTTTATAACGGCAAAACAATTTATGCCGTTATAAGTTTATTAAGTACAATTTTTTAGTTTGTTCTCATTTTGTTCATCTTTCATGAGTTATTTGTGTCACTTTCACATTACAGATGGAAGGAATACCAAGCAAAGCTAGAAATTTGCCGATGAATTTATTATTAGCGAAGCTTTATCGAAATTCTAGACATAATCGAGCTGCTGTTGTTATTTACAAAGAATGTATAAGGTTTGTGAAGTAAAATTTGCCACACTGTTAAACGCCTTTGTTTCTTTTAAGCAATTAATTTTAATTTTTTTATGTAATTTGTCAAAACTCCAAGCCCCTAAAGCATACAAACACTTGCTATCCATTACCTTCCTTGTGCTTGAACACAAGCTATTTTGTAGTGTGTATTTTTTAATGTTAATTAGAACTTATGGCATTCTGACAGAGTGCTAGACTAGAAGTCACACATTCAGATGTCCAATTATTTCTATAGGAGACCATTATCCTTGTGTCTATGTTTATTTGTTTATGTGATGAAAAATTTCATTGTGGAGGCGGCGTGAACTCTGTGTGTGTTCATATTTATAAAGATCATATAATTTTTGCATTTTTATTAATCTCCCTGCTTTTTCTGATGGTTTGTTTCGCCTTTCTGCCGTATCAACTGCATTATGAAATTATGGAACTGACTGCTAGGTTTTTTAGTTTTTTTGACCTGTTTGTGCTTTGGAGTCTTTCATATGGTATCTTATTATTTGCTTTTAAAATCAGTTCTTTACTCATGTCTTTTTTACAGACACTGTCCTTTCGTGATCGAGGCTATCACAGCATTAGCAGAACTGGGATCTACTGCAAAGGATATTATTTCATTGTTTCCTCAGGTTTGTTGACAAAAGCTGAAATAAATTTCATGTAACTAAACCTAGGTTGTAGCTAAGCCTCAAATGTCTTTAAAATGATTGTTTGACTCACAAGGGAAAGAAGGAGACATTTAATTACTGCATCTCTTCCTCACTTCAGTCAATTAGGTACTCACCAAGAGAAAAATCATTACTTCTGTATGTTGTATCCTATATTGCTGAAGGAGGAGGACAAGGAAGTTATAAGATTCTAAACCCCCTGCATAATGGAGTTATTCTTTAGTTTAATTTCAGGAGTTCATGCTCTCTTTCATTGTAATAAATTTACTCAGTGGAAATATAACTGCTTTCCTTTTTTCTGTTTTTTGGGTTTTTGCATGTGATTGCTTTTACACATGTAGTCATGAAAAATTGGCTTTTATGCTACTCATTCTATAGATTTTCTTTACTGAATCTATTGATAATTTATAAAATTTTACCATTTTTCAACATTACATTTGTACTTACATAAATTATTGTTTTGAATATTATCCTGTGTAACAATAGTAACTGGTGTGTATCATTTAATTACAGACTCCAAATAGAAGCGGGAGAGCTCAGTATGATCATTTTGAATCAAGTCGTTGGCTTCAAGTAAGTTGTACTTAAGATAGTTGAAATTCTTTTTTTCCATTTTGGCTTGAAAAATTCTCATTTTGAATCAAGTCGTTGGCTTCAAGTAAGTTGTACTTAAGATGGTTGAAATTCTTATTTTCCACTTAAGACTGCAAAACGAGTATGTGCCTATATATTATATAACATAATCTTAATGCCTAAAGAAACATTGGCTTGTGAAAATTAAAGCATTAGCACAATCTGTTTCATGCATTGTGCTTGTATTGCCCGCCAAACAATCCCTAGGATCTGTAACTCCTGATGTAATATTTCCCTCTTTCCTTGCAGCGTTATGTTGAAGCTCAGTGTTGCCTGGCTTCAAATGACTACAAAGGTAAGTTGTTTTTATTTATTGGTACTGTCTTTGTCCCATGCTTGTTTGTAGAAGCCAAAGGATCTCGTAATTGATGGAATTTGTGTAATCTATGGGCACAAAGAGATTGCACCAATTAATTTTATGTTCTGGTTACATGTAGTGCTATGATTTATAATGCTGAACAAAAGTGTATAACAGTTACAGATATCTCTTTCTGTGAAGCCTGTGACTCATTCAAATGAAGATGGGTCCTTGAGTGAGTCACACTTTAGCTGGACCACTGAAGTCTTACCTGTTCATTTGTGTCACTATAAATGCTGTCTTTTCCTCTTAACAGCCTTGAAATCAGTAAAGCTTTATAGCTTTGATATTCTGCCTGCAAGTTCCCATTGAAGAGGGTCAATTCCTGCTTATGACTAACACTGAAAAAAGATATGTGGGATATGGTTCTTACAAAATCAATAAATAAGTAAATGAACAAACAATGTGCTGATTTACTTGTTTATTACTTATATGACTTTCTAATCTTTCTCAATCCTGCACCAGTTTTCAATGGAAGGAAGCTACTGCTTTTTAAAGTTTTTTATACCATCTTCTATGATATGTGTCTGACGTATAGGTTTATATTGTATTTTCAATGTTGGTAGGTGGCTTGGAACTTTTTGCAGATCTTTTGCAACGTTTCCCAAATAATATGCATTTACTACTTGAGATTGCAAAGGTTAGAGCTTGTGAGAAATGTCAAAAACTATTGTTTGTTGCCTTGTGTGCATTGTCAGTGCAAATTGCAACTATATTTGTTTGAAGGAATATAAGACTTCCGGCTAGGATTTTTCTGTAGATAGGTTTTGCACAACCATCTACAGATTCGTCTTGTCTTTATTATTAGCTTGTGTAAGTCTGGTCTAATTTCTCTAGTACTTTAGAGTCTGTTCGTCACATCATATCTGATTTTTCTAATGTGTGTTTAGTTCTACATTTACTGGAAAAAAGTCTAAAATCACATAATAATTGAATTTACAGAACTGGAACTTTAAGTTTTAATTGATGTAATCGTCTCATTTCACATGATTAGTACTTCATCGAGAAAAATATTATTTTTTGATCCACTGAGCAATTTTTGGCAGAAGCTAAGATCCACTAGTTATTTTCATAGATAGAAAATTTCCCATTAGGTATGCTCAATGTCTATATGGGTTTTCCTGTTACCACGTACAGCCTTCATCATGTTTTATTGTCAGAAAATGAAAAATTGAGCTGCTTTTCTGAGCTGAGTGGTAAAAGATTACCTTGCCAGAATAATGGTTGGTGAAATGCATTCATGCAAATGTATATACATTTCTATTAACTGCTGATTGTTCAATCATATATATATTTTAGATGAAGCATGTGTTCAATTTATACTGACACTGCATATGATAGCTTGATAAACTCTTCTGTAAGTTGACTGACAGCTAGGGACAGTATTTCCCCTCTAGTTATTTCTTGTGTGCATCTGGCTTCCTTGAATTGAGTGCCTACCACGCTGTTTCTAAATTCTGATTTATTTCTTGTATGTGAAGATTGAAGCTATCGTTGGGAAGAACGAAGAAGCCGTTATGAATTTTGAGAAGGTACATGAAATTCTAGTTCATGATGTTGTTTTAACATCATTATTGGATTTCCTCTGCTGACCATCCTACATTTATACACTCATTCAGAGTTCTTATGATAATTTGGTAATAACAGGCCCGGTCAATTGATCCATACATTATGACATATATGGATGAGTATGCAATGCTTTTAAAATTGAAGTCTGATTATTCGAAGCTCAACAAGTTAGTGCACGATTTGTTGAATGTGGATCCTACAAGACCTGAGGTTTTTGTAGCTCTATCTGTTCTATGGGAAAAGAAAGATGAGAGAAGAGCATTATCTTATGCTGAGCAGGTCATAATTATTCAATAATATTTTATTTTATTTATATTTTGAAGCTGGGTAGGCTGAATTTTTCTATTATAGTATTAATTACAATTGACTGATTATTTTGCAGAGTATTCGGATAAATGAGAGGCACATACCAGGATATATAATGAAGGTATAAAGATAACTATTGAATCATATGGAATGTGGGTCTATATTACTAGTATAAATATTTGTGACAATGATAGAACCCCCAGTAATATATCAACAAAACATAACCAAACAGCCAAAGCACTATTACAGAGATGCAGACACACAGAATTAAGAACAAGGAACCTCCTATAATATGTTTACTGATATAGATAGTAAATGAGTGCCTCGAGACTAACCCACTAGTATAGAAGCAGTAAAATAGCAAAAGAGAACAAGTGAAGCCCTCTTGGCATTTGAGAGGCCAACTCTCCCCAAAACCATACCTAACCAATTCCCTGCCTAAACCCTCAGAAAACCTCCTCAAATACTGTCACAGCGGCAGCCATACGCATGCTTGAGGCTGTACTAACCGTTATGCTGCCTGGTCCTCACTCTGTGCACCTCTTTTCCCCACTCAGTATTCTTCTCTTGCCTTATGGGCCTTTTTTCAGCCCCTGGCCCAGCTATCCTTGCTCCCTCAACTCCCTTCTTTCCTCTTATTTTATAATAATTCAGTATTGGAGGCCCATCAGACAACAACTTATTACATCGTAACTTTTGCCAACTTGATTTGACGTTTTGAATTTTTCAGGGAAATCTATTATTGACAATGAAACGAGCAGAATCAGCTGTGGTTGCCTTCAGGGGAGCTCAAGAATTGAGACCTGACATCCGCTCATATCAAGGTTTATTTTACGATAAGAATAATTGATTGTTGCATGACCTGTAATTTATACCTGCAAGATAATGAGACTACAAAATTAACAGATTCTGACATGAATCTGAATTAACTTTCAGGTTTGGTTCATACTTATTTGGCTCTCTCTAAAGTCAAAGAAGCTTTATATGCTTCCAGAGAAGCAATGAAAGCAATGCCTCAATCTGCAAAGGCATTAAAATTAGTAGGTGATGTGCATGCTAGTAATTCTGGTGGCAGAGAAAAGGTAGAACTGTTGGCACTTAGGAATAAGTATCTGCTGAATACTTTTGTGTTGAAGTTTTCTTATGTGTTCAATATAATTCACATGATTAACAGGCAAAAAAGTTCTACGAGTCTGCTTTAAGACTGGAGCCTGGTTATCTTGGAGCTGCCCTAGCTTTGGCTGAGCTCCACGTAATTGAGGGCCGTAATGGAGATGCTGTGTCTCTGCTTGAGCGATATCTCAAAGACTGGGCTGATGACTCTCTTCATGTAAAACTGGCTCAAGTTTTTGCTGCCACTAATATGCTGCAGGAGGCTTTGTCACATTATCAGGATGCATTAAGGTTGATCTCTTATTGACTCAATTCTTAAGATGTAAAATCTGAATTGCATGCACTTTTCTCTTTTAAGTTTGGACACTACGAAGCCAGGACACAAAATGGACTTGTTGATGTCTTATAATTTAGAAGGCATAGGAACTTTGGCACTTCAGCACTTGTCATACTCAAATCTAAATTTTTTTCAACTTCCCATTTATTGAGCTTTCCTTCCAACAAAAAACACAACGGTCATAATCCTTTATTCCAAGTTCTTGTACTATTTTTTTCAATATATTTGACTAAATGTATAGATGCCGATACTTTCAATTTCTTTATGGGTGGTGTTGTCAATGTGTCATGGCAGTGACATGCGCGAAATCGTCCAAGCTTCATAGATTGAGTATATAAAGCTCATGATAATATAATAATTATGCTTGCTGTCGTGTAGCTAGAGTTGGTCCTATAATAAGGTTGCCCTCCATTCTCTGTATTAGTTTAGTCAAGTTTTCTGATTCACATTTCCAGGAATATCCATGTAATACATAGTTTTATGCTTATAATGTTACTCGACATCTAACTTTCAGCATGCATTGCAGGTTAAACCCACAGAATGAAGCAGCAAAACGGGGTTTAGAGCGTTTAGAGAAGCAAATGAAGGTATCTCTCATTTTCCTTCTAACCATGCATTTCGCCTGCACTTTTTCCTTGCTGGATTATGGTGGTGTTTCTTTGAAATTTATGCAAGGTCTGATTGACATTTAATGTAATTGGACTGGTAATGGTAGGGAGTGGATCCAGATGCACCTGAAGAAGATGACGACAATGATGTTGAAGATGCCGATGGAGATCAAGAAGAAGCTGAACTTCTATGACTATTATTAGCAAAAGAGTTTTTCTCTTACCATTGTAATCTCTCATGCTAATAGTTTACTGTGAAAGTCTGACGGAGGCATTAGCCGTAGGGTGAAAATTGCCATGGGAGTGAACAAGTTTGGTTTCTATATCAGTAAAGCAAAGAGTTCACACCTGAAAAGAAAGAATTATTGTTACTGCCAATTGGGACATCAGATGGCCATACACAGTACAAATACTTAACGAAGAGTGTAGCTGATGGAATTCCACATATAAATCTTCGAGTAAGTACCGGACATGTGACAACTGACAAGACCAGGTTGCAACATGGCTTGCCTAAGATGTCTGATATGATGGCTGGAAGCTTTTGTTATCTCGATTGTAAATTTTTCTCCCTTGCTTTTATGCTTATTTAAACTGTGCTATCGTCACTTAAAAATGTATTAGTGCCTTTGAATAATCTATTCTCTTAACATTAAGACAAGTACTATTTTCTTATTAGTGCTTCAAGATTAGTGTGAAGAATTGGTTGCTCACTACTTATCCAGTACCGGATGCTGCATTGCCTTCTCTTCCATTAATAAAATTATTTAATAGAAGAAAATATTTTATTGACTAGTAATCATTTATTCATTTAAGGGGGGAATTATTAGACACACATTTGCTTGATCTTGACATGAGAGTAGAGTACCAACCCAGTTCGAGTCCCCACTTAGTGGGGGTGTTGGGGAAGGGAAATATACTAACAGCCTTATCCCTGCTGGTTCGAACCCACGATCTTGACACAAGAGTGCCAAAAAAAAAAACAGTATTTGTATGGCTTTATTTAAAAAATACTAATGATAAAGGAGGTGTGGCAGTTGATTTCACTGATTCATTTATATACAATACATACATGTACCAATTGAAATTTCTTAGGCTTGTTGAGAGCCTAGTGTTTAACACCAATAAGGAAAAAGATGGTAGGGTGGTCCAAGACACCTAAATAGCATTTTCCCCTCAGAAAAGCCTTCAATTAGCATCATTGATGAGACCACATTCATAAAAAACTCACTACACATGAAAAGGTTTTCGAGGAGTGGGTGCTCTGTTTTCCGTTGATTGCAATCTCTGTTTGAGATGAAAAACTTCAACCTGCATAGCAGTAGCAGACATGTTTGAAATCATACAGGAAATGTTAAGGACTTAATGAACTTGAATGAAGAAGTAAGAATATTCTAATATGGTGACAGTAACACCCATTAGGATACCCAGTTAAGAAAATCTTAAGATGCAATCTAAACAAAATGGAAGGTAGATCAAGCTAGTTATAAATTATATATGACATCTTTTTATGTATTGCCATATTTGTATTTCGTCTAATTATTTAATCTGTGTTTTATAATCTGAGTTTATTTAAGAATTTCTTTATAAAATATATGCAAAATAAATTTTATGAAAATAACAGAATGGCACAACAGAATATTTTGAAAAACATACTTATTTAGAATTATCTAAGGTAATTTCAAAACGGCATAAATTTATTTTATCTAGGATCCACATTACGGGAAAGGGATAAAATAATTTGTCTTTCTTTCTCCAAAATTTACCATGTGAGATCTGAGTCCTTATGAAGAGTACTGGATAATAAAACATAAAGCTGCAGCAAAAATCAACAGTTAAGATCACAAGAACCTAAAGATTTACCTGTAATTGGAATGCCCTGGCTCTTTCTCCAGCAAGAACTCCTCTTGTTGAATGCAACTCCTACAACAAATTTTTAACAAGCCAATAATAACTTTTAACACAAGATTGAAAATTCTTCCATCACGTGATGCAGCATATATATATGTATATACCTTCTGTGTATCATCTAAAACAGCCTTGAGGAAAGCCACATCATGCTCAAGCCTTACATTATCAGAATGGACAATGCTTGATAAGCTATTAGCCTCTTCTTGAGCTGACTCTACACCAGCCAGCTTCTCTCTCATCAATTCTATCTCCTTCGCCATGTCACCCAATTTTTTCTCCATCTCCTGCCTGCTTCTAAGAACAGATGCTAAGCTTTTCTCTGCGGCTTCTTGGTTTGCAACAGCAGCCGCCAATTGTCCCTCGAGATTCCCATTCTTCCTGATGAGGGCAGCCACTTTGGTTTCATAGTAGTGACAGATATTTGAAGGAGTGGACACCGTTCCTGATTTACTGTTTAGTTGACTTGAAGTCCCGTTTTCTGGGAATGACATGTCATCACCTTCTACTGCAAGGTTTCCAAATCCTTGGTTTTCTTGTTGATTTGAAGTTCCAGACTCCTCCACGCTGATCTTGGCTCCACTAGAGTTCATCTGATTTCCAGGATCATTTTGACTAATTCTGTGATCTGTTGCCTGAAAAGAATATTGTCTTTGTTAAATATTTTTATAAATTTTTTCATGTGTTGACTTCAGGCAAATAAGGGGTAAAATATGTCATCCATTTGAAATTATCTTTTCTGTTAGTTCATGTAAATAAGGATTGGAATAGCAACTAATTTTCGTGTTTATTAGGAATTGAAATACTCTGGACAGTGCATTATACATGGTTCTCACTTCTGACTGTCAAAAATAATAAAATATTATGTCTAAAATGGAACAAGGCAAAAAAAGACTTAGAAGGGAATGATACTCTCAAACAAAGAATCTAGGGGATATGACACAACACACAGAAACAAGAGGGGAAAAAACTTCTGGATATGTATTAGGGAAAGGACAAAACTTACGGGTAAAAATTTTAGGTGTTTGATATCAAGTTTCTTATGCGAATGAACTTTCTCAAGAGAATTAATCATATATTGCTGAGATATAAAAATAATCTCCACTTGTTATATTCCAGAACATAATATTAGATACCTAAAACCGACACATGAGTAAAATGCCCAAGGTGCATTCACTGACACGTAAGAAGTGTTCTATATCAAAATCCTTCTGATTAATGGAAACTTCAGTCACTGGCACCAGAAATTAAAAGAAACGAAACTCCCATCCACCTGATTGGAATAACTTACATATTCTGAAGTCTTGTCTATCCTAACATCTGTGTTGTACTCTTCATCGTTATCAAATTGCCGGCGAAGGGAGACATTGGTGGAGAGAGAATTGGAATCAACAAGTAGGGACTCTGACAGAGATTTCCTTCCAGAACCATGTTCAATAGCAGAAGCTAAATTTTGTCTAGCAACAGAGTTACCTAACTGCTGGGAAGAATTGTTAAGTTGAGCAGTCAATCCGGTGGCTGATGTATGCTTACCATATAGTACAGAACCGGGACCTTTGGTAGGAATGGTATGTCTTCCAAGGGCTGATTCATTTTTTTCAATTATCAAAACTTCCACCTGTATAAGAAACAAAGGAAAGAAGGAAAAATAAAAGTTTACAAGTTTTAACCATAAACAACTCATACAGTAACTTAAGAACTTTAGTCAGACCTGATTTGATGCTTCCTTCTTGGATCCTCCAAATGCAACAAGAAAGTCCTTGTCCTTGTGCTGCACTAATACAAGACTGAAACCCTGGAAATACAAAAGATCTTATTAACATGCTAATATACTATATTATGATGTAGAAGAAAAAATGTATGGTCAAGCATAACTAAAACATTTTCGCAAGGGAAAGGAGGTCAAGTCTTACAGTAACCAAAATGGTTTTTGTATAAGTTGGACTAGTCAAGCTGAATTGAGGCATCTAAAAAGATTCATGTTACTAGAAAGGAACTACATGTTCTATACACTTGTAAAATTTACACTAAATTGCTTGATAGGACCAATAAAAGTTCATTTTAAAAAAGCCAGGAATTTCATTAGCAACATTAAGAGCATCTAATTGAGTTCTGGATTTAATCACTAGTACAGCTTGGCACGAAGAACTAAATGGACTGCATTAAAAAATCACTTCAAACTGATTAGTCAATGAAGAAACAAGAAATAGCTCACCTTGTTGGTAGTGATAGAAGATGAAGGCGATGTGTTTACTACGGACCATTCACCTTTTAGAATATCAAATATCAGAGTCTCTGTATGTCCTAGAAAATGAAGGGAAGAATTGAAATTGTACTCTTAAAAAAGGACAAACTTTTAAAGTGAATGTTTAACTGGAAGAGAGAACATGAAAATATAATAGTTTCAATTAATAGTACAGAACATAGCGCAATAGTCAATCCATATATAAGCATCACCTCTAAGTGCACCTCCATTTAATTCAAGAATATTATCCTCCAATCTAATATAGATAAAATTTTGGCCAAGCTCACTTGGCATCTATTTCAATCATCTATTTTTTCTTCTTACCTTTATCATCAAAATTCACAGAACACAGGAACCATGCAAAGTTTCATTCGTGATTGCTATATAACTTTCAAATCTTCACTTTTCACATTTCATTATTTCTACTTTCTGTTTCAAATCTCCTTTCAGAATAAGTGTTCTTTCTAGGTGTTCAAGGAAAGTTTCATCAAATGTTATATTACAAGGATTAAATCGTAAGCCCCGATTTTGAATAGTTATCTGAAAGTTTAAAACTCCAAGACTAGGTGGATTGCTCTCAAAATTTATACCTTCAGAACACTATAGTGATGAACTACTCAAATACATGAAAGAAAACTAGGAGTAAGTACTAAGAACTGATACAACTATTGACCAAAAATGTAAAAATTCAAGCAAAATCACCTAATTCAGAAGTTTAAAAAGTAGAATCCTTTAATTTTAATAACATACCTTTTTTTCTGCTCCCACCCCCTGTAATATACCATTTAGTACCACAAAGAACACCAGAGCAGCCTGCTCTAGGTGAAGGATGGAAACCTCGTATCTTCATTCTTGACCATGCCATCTGAGGAACAGATCCTTTCATCAAATTACAAAGCGAATGAAGATGAAGTGCTCCTTGGAGGAATTAATCAGTTTCACCATGTGGTGAGATTGCAGTAAAGAGTAAAGAAACCATAAAATTAAGAGTTTACACACCGTTTCAAAGTCAAGCGAGAATAAATCATTTAATGTCCGGGATTTTGATGCCCCTCCAAAAATAAAAAGAATTTTATCATCATAAAGAGCTGCCACATGGTTTGATCTTGGAGAAGGTCCTGTTCCCCTGAAAGTAATATAATAATTTGGAAAGGTAGAGAAAATTCCAAGAACTTTTAATCCACAAGTACATTAACAGTTATAACATGTGATTTTCAGTATATAACCAAATTGAAGACCAGTCCTTTCTTTCAATTTTACTTCCACTTACGTGCAGTGAAGTGGAAGCCATGTTAAGGACTTGAGATCAAACATATGTAGATCATTCAGTTTCCTCCTTTTGGCATCTTCACCCCCAAACAATATCAAAACTGTACTTGCTCTAAGAACGGTGTGACCACTGCGAGCAACCTATTATCAAATGTAATTATGTAAACCTGTAGGACACACCCAATATGTGGGTTCTTTATAAAAGGTAGTGCCAGTGAGCTAATTTAATCACAAGAGCTCCTTCACTTAGTGAAAATTCCTACCGGTATGTCTCCCTTGGCTTCCATAAGCGACCAGCACTCTGTCTCTGTATCAAATGCCCACACTAAAAACACCAAGAAAGATAATTTAAACAATTTGACAGAATAAACCAGAACAAAGCAATTCTATGCGTCAAGGACTTGCAGATGAACCTGAGACTTTGTCACTTCCTGGTTCTGTTTTTCCTCCAATCAAAAGAGTCTTTTTCCCCCAGGAAACCTGTTCAAAATTTAAATTATCGTGAAACATCAGAGAATTGACACTACAAAGTAGAAACAAATCAGTATCAAACTAAGACAAAAAATAAAGACCATTAACGCAATATATTTCTTTCAAGAAAGCAACATCAAATAGACACAAAGCTCAGACAGAAAAACATACTCCGAAAAACAATACTTTTTCTTTATACCCTCCCTAGCAAGCTTTATGTTCCTACTTCAAGCCACACTTGATGGATTTTTCTTTGCTCTTCAAGTATAGGAAATAGTATCTTCACTCCTTTTTCTTATTTGTTTTCCACCTATATATCTTTTGGTTTGCTCTTTATCAGCTTTATATTTAAAGTGTAAGGGCCTATAATTTCAATACTGACTATTAAAGGTCATAAATAGTGTTCTTTTCCAGCTTATTCAGTCAGTTTAACATCAAATATATGGCAATCTCAACTTTATGATGAGCTGACAAAAACACAAAAATTGCAACACAGGTATGATGATTCATGAAAAGTGCCAGCATAGAACATGACACTATCAAATTAAACTATATGCAAGCTAAAACTAGGTTTTCTTCTTTTTCCTTTTCCAATAAACTAAAATTTTATATTTTTCAACAATAGTAACCGGATAGTGTTTTATCTCGAACCTTAATTAAAGGAAAGAGTTTGAAGTTTCAGCTCTGAATACATACACACGCATGGGTTTAATGCCTTTTGTCTCCATTTGTGTTATCTCCCTCTTAGAAGATCCAACCTGTGAGCTAGGCATGGCTTCATGCAGGCCTGAACTACGTTGGCCCCACTCATGCAAACATCAAGAATTCTAAAATTTGTATTCAATGTCAAGGCCTACATTTTATTTTAAAAAAACTTGTCACACTCAAAAGTTGTCCCTAACTAATTGTCTTAGCCCCTTTGCTCTCTTTTGTTCTTATCCCAGCTCTAGATCAAGGTGGTCATGCAATGAAGTCTGATTTATCAAAATCTTTTTGGTGAATGTTTTTCATTTAAACGATGCTCATCATCAATTATCTTATTATATTATTATTTATTAAGACTTTAAAGCAATATATTTTAGCATTCAAAGTATACTGAAGAATTTTGTAAATGAAAACATAGACACAGAAAGATATGGCAAGCCTTTCCACTTTGTGGGAATTTCATCTAATGAACTTTTCAATATGGCACTAACAGACATGTTACTTCATATTTAGTACAGTGAAGCAGTGCCAAATGTGAAGTACCGAGATGATAGCATAATCAGGATCACTAAGATAACACAAAGCAGCAGAAACTGGTGAGCTGATTTTTTTTTGGCTGATTAAATATATTACAGTACCAGACAATGACCCTTGCATGCTGGAATCTTTAGTGGCAGACTGCTTGGTGATAAGTATAGCTTTGATGATGCTGTGGTCCAGGAAAATCCATCAAAATCTAGTACCTGGTATTAAAAATAAGAGCATCCAGATCATAGTTTGCAAGATCAACCATCAACCAAAACAGTTAACTCTCATGTCATGTTCAAAACAACAATCTCCCAATTCCCAATCATACATTTTTTCTAAACCAAGAATGATAAGACTCGAGTTTCTTAGGTGTTTCAGGAAAAGATTTTCACCTCACCATCTCACTCTAAATCCACAGAAGAGTATACCACGTCAAACAAGAAAAAGCAGATGGAAGAAATAGAAGAAAAGAAATAACAATAACCAAAGGTGGTGAAGGGGGTAGAGGGTGAATAGGTTTGCATAAAGGTACATTTCCTCAAATGTTGATATGGGAATATATACCGTTAGGTTCTTTAATAAATAATAACAAAATGACATGGAGAAATGTTTATTAAAGACCCAATCATATATGATAGTGAACTTTAGATTCACATTTCAGGTTTTTGTTAGAGAACTTAATAGCAAATATCTAAAATGAATTACAGTTTTGTCAAGTCAAGAAATGTTTTCTCACCTGCACATCATCCAACAACCCACTCCCTGATTCGCCGCCTACCACTATCATCTTATTTCCAATGACAGTTGCTGCATGCTATTCACAATGAATAATAGTTCAGAATTTCACTATAACTGCTCTAACAGATGAACGTTCACACTTATACATCACACAAAACAACCCAGAAACATAATTGGACCAAAAAAACAAAAAGAGTCATGAGATTATATACATTGGATCTAGGAGTGGGCTTGTCCCCAGCAATAGACAACACCATCCAATTCTCTGAGTTTCCTGATGTACATGTACTTATCTCAGGCACAGCAGATGGACATTGGCTATCAAGTTTATCAGATTCACTACTTGTCATTGCAGCTCCTTCAGCCTGAAAAAAAAAAGACCATGGATATCATACGGGAGACACTATAGTGCTTAAATGCAATTATCTCAAGAATTCAAGTGTCAGACAATACGAAATGGCTCTACTTCTTAAGTATCCCTGCACATTAATGGAACAAACCCAGCAAGGAATGAAGGTGAAAACTGAGAAGCTTACATTTGAGCAGCCATTACGCTTGGGCTGCCTTATAGGACTTCTCATCCCCTGAGGGGTGTCAGAAAGCTGGACCTTCAATCTGAGACAACAAAATCATGAAAAAAAAAAAAAAGTTATTATTTATTAACTCACCACATTGTGACGCATTCATCTCAATTTGCAACTTATTGAAGCATTTAAATTAAATTAATAATCCAAAAGGAAAAGGAATGGTTCACCTCCCAAGTTTCATACGCCGACGAGAAAACCCAAACATCTTCCTCGTTTACTTCCTTTCTTACTTCTTCTTGAAGAAAAACAGAACGAAAATAAACCCTAGAACTCCACAAAGGGTAACCACATTACTTCAAAAAATGAAAAGAGGAACCATGATTAAGCAACCTTAAAAGTTAGCAGAGTACGAAAAAAAAGAAAAAGGAAACATTGTCTCTGAATGAGTGGACTGTAGAGAAAGCTCACTCACCTGAAAGCTCTGAAACCCAGAAAAGAAAAACAAAGACAGGGTTTTGAAAAATATGAGAGAAGAGAGAAGAGGGAGGAACAGAACACGAAACGACGCCGGATTGAATAGGATTGGCTTTGGGATTGATAGATAATGATGGTGGTGGAAAAGCTGATAAACTTTAATCAGAGTGATGTTATTATTGGAGTGAGCTGGAGGTAGAGAAACATAGTGAATGAGACAAAATATACAACATAGTACATACACACAGACACAGAGGGTGAGTACGTTAGCGCTTAGCGGTTTGGTTCGTTTGTTGTGGAAATTTCTTGCTTTTAACATTAGTGTATATGATGAATGAATTGATGATTAGTTTACAAAAGAAAACTGTCCACTTTTTTCCTTTGATACAAAGCAACCAAAAGACAAAAGAAAAAAACACATTTCTATGATTTTATTTTGTTTTGTAAAAGATCTGAGACATGAGAAATTGCTAAAGTGAAGAGTGGGACCAGGCAGCTCGGGACTTGGGTAAGGAGAAAAGGATGGAATCTGTGATGCCATGTCACCATGTGTGTGTGCTGTGGGAGAGTAACGAAGACAAAAATGGATACTCTTTGGCTTTCTTTCTAATCATCATTTTTATTAGGCCAAATTTTTATTTTGGTCCCTCAGTTATGCTCAGTGTTCTAAATTGGTCCCCCCAGTTATTTTTCGTTCCATATTAGTCCCTCAGTTATGCAAAATTTGGCAAAGTTGGTCCCTCTAACAGTTTTCATTCATTTTTCTGTTAAAAAAAGACAAAATTGATTTTTTACTTTTAAAAGTTTAAATTCTTTGCATCAAGGACATGATTTCCATTTTCTGTGCTCCAAATTTGCAGATTTTTCTCCTTCACAGTCCTCAAAATCTGAAGATATCACTTTGTGCTTGAAAATTGGGATGATGATGATGACGGTGTTGTTCCGGGGACTGCCGACGAGGTTGTTGGATTTGTGAGGGAAATAATTAAGAAATTTCTTCACGGAGAGTGCTGGACGCGCGCGAGAGATATTATTTTTTTGGTGTGAAATAAACTAAAACTCCAAGTTATTTCTTTTTTCTTACATTTTGGTTCTATTATAGAGAAAAAGGTCCTTGATGCAAAAAATTTAAACTTTTAGGAGTTAAAAATCAAATTTTGTCTTTTTTTTAACAGAAAAATTGATGGAAACTGTTAGATGGACCAACTTTGTCAAGTTTTGCATAACTGGGGGACCAATATGGAACGAAAAATAACTGGGGGACCAATTTGGAACACTGAGCATAATTGGGGGACCAAAATAGGACTTTGGCCTTATTATTATTATTATTATTATTGTTTTATCATGCATTGCAATCTTCTATATTGTGCCTGCCTGCCTTCGTTAAATGGAACAGACGCTAATCATAAAACTTAGGGAAAATGTATGAAAAGCTAGATAGCTTTTGCTATCTAGTTTGTAGTCGTTGGATCTTCTTTTTTTATCTTGAGATTTGTGCAATAAATTTTATTGTACAAATCTCAAGATAAAAAAAAATATAGATTTCAAAGGGAAGAGAGACAAACAAGAAAGAATTTTGTGGAGGAAAAATGGAAATTGAAGGTGAAAAGTTGAGAAGAGATGAGAAGAGATTTTTTGTAGGCAAAACTTCCGTTTAATTTTATGGCAAAAGATTTGTTGGTGCCGTTAATGTTTGAAGTCAATATTTCCTCAACGTTTCTTTTGTATCAGTTATGCCCCCAACGTTTCACATGATTTGTCAATTATACCCTAACCTCAATTTTTTTTGGGTCAAAGTTCTATTTTGGTCCTTCAAGTTTATTCAAAATTCCGTTTTGGTTCCTTAGTTCAAAGTCCTTCATATACGACGCCTTTGACGACTACGAAAACTCTTAATTCAAGGTTTTTTGACCTTTTGAGTTCAATAGCAACCTGTATTTTGCGAATAAATGACCGAAAATATGATTTTCAGTGATTGTGTAATTTTTCAACACTATGTAATTTTTCGGCGACTTGTTTTCGACTCAAATTTTCACCTATTTCTTCTTCGTCTTCTTTCTGCGTGTTCAAAAAACCTAATTGATGGATGAATCGGTGAGAAATGAGAAGGTGCATGGAAGTTGTGCTATTGCATCATGGAGACACTTATTGCAGAGTAATTACAATTCGGTCCTTGTAAACCAAGGCTATTTAGCTTTAGTTCCTGGAGTATAATTAGTTCATGAGCTAGTCCTTGAAAATACTAATTAATGGGTTTGTTACTTTCATGATAAACTCTCTAAGTTTCAAGGATTGAAAGGTTAAGCCAAAAGATATTTTCAAATGGGCTTCAAAGGACATCGTATGGGGGATGAAATTTACCCAATTAGGTCATTTTTATACTCTGATCAGGTGAAGGAGACTGCAATTAGACGAGAAAGATTTAACCAAAAAAAATATCTATAAGTAACGGTATGATTAATTTAAAATAAATCATATATTTATATATAATCAAATTAAATATTCGACATAAAATTAATTGGATGGGATGACGAGGGATATGTGAAATGGACAGTTGACAATGTGGACTACAGAAAACTACAATAATAAAAAAAAAATACACAAAAGGTCCTTATGATTTAGGATATTTTAAAATTAGGTACATGTAGTTTGAAAAATTACAATTTAAAGACTGAGGTTTACTATCTTAGCAAAAAAAGACACTCCGTCCAAAGTTTAACGGAAGTTTGGGCTAAAATATCATTTTAAAACCCTAACTATTAATTTTTTATATATGCTTTTGACTTCTTGTTTCTATGAGGGAGGAATTTTGATGCAAAAACATAAAATTTTCAAGAACTTTAACTTTGACTATTGAAAAAGTGGTTCAATATGATTGCAAAAAAATCCCTCAAATTCTGCCAAATCAAAAAATATTTCAATAGCTAGAGTCAAAGTCTCCAAAAAAAAATTTTATTTTTGCATCAAAGTCCCTCTCTTATAGAAATAAGGAATCAAATACATAGAAAATTAATATAATTAGGGTCTTAAAATAGTATTTTAGCTCAAATTTCCGTTAAAATTTAAACGAAGAGCCCTTTTTCTTCTAATGGAGCACACCTCAATCCCTAAATTATAACTTTTCATGCCACAAAAATCCATTCTCAAAATACTTCAAATAACGCGCAACTTCTATATAATTTACCCAAAAAAAAAAAAAAAANAAAAAAAAAAAAAAAGTAAGACTGACTACAGTGAATTCTATCTATATAAATATATAAGAAAATTAGATACGCTCTTCAATAAAACCCAACTTTAATATGTAATACATAATTGGCTTCACTATTCGCCTATATCTTTTGATAGATCATGTTTCCAAAAGTCTCTTGAGAAGTGTTAGTACAAAATGTCGTGATTAAGAGAAAATGTTGACAATGTACGTAGTACAAAATCTTTTATAATCTCTATGGTTACTTGCAATTAAATTGTCTTTTTCTTTGTTTAATTTTTCATCATAATAAGAATTAAAAATAGGTTTAATCAATAAAAATCGTATTCTTGAAATCAAATTAAAACCCTTTCAAAAATAAAAAACAGTAGTATTATCGGAGGAGGTGGAAGAAGAAGAATCTTCATCATCATATCCTACAAATTGATTTCCTCAGTACAAAAAGTCTCTTTAATCACGTGGTATGCTCTCCAATGGCTCTATCATTATTCTTTCTGTTTTGTTCCCATTATATAATTCATATGTTATATATTTATATAATAGTTTGATGTTACAGAGGAATTAATCTGTTACATATATATACTAGGGGCTTTGCGTGCTCTAACGGGCACGCAAATATGTATGTAGAATAAATAAGGGACTAAATTATTAACTTAGTAAAGAAAGAGAGAATAAATAGTAAATTTTTTCTTATTTTTAATTTCATAGACTATAGTTTTAAACATGGACGACCAAAAAGGGGTGAAGCCATATAATATAAAATATATATATATGTCACAATCACTACTAATACCATTATGTTTTAATTCCATTGTGCATGCTTCTCTCTAATTAATAATAACATGGTAAAGGATCGGATTTTAATTTAATTTAGAGCCTGATTAACATGTGTCATGCATTGCTATTTTCTTTTCATTTTTTGTTTACTAGAAGACAAGTGTTGTCATTTTTGTCTCACACTAATATAATATACTAGGGGCTTGGCGTGTTCTAACGGGCACGCCAATATACATGTAACGTTTGAATTGATTTAAAGTTGAAGATTATATTAAATTTTTATATTGATAGAAGAGTAAGTTTGGGACCAATTTGAGAAATTATAAAATATTTAGGACCAATTTGAAATTACCTCATATGTGGAGAGTGAGTGGGGAGAGAGTGGTGGCATTTTTAATTTTTAATTGTTTTTTGCATTTTTTTAATTCATTTATTTTTTTAAAGAAGTGGGGAGAGTGAGTGGGAGAGAGAGTGGGTGAATTTTTTTTTCTTTTTTAATTTTTTAATTCACTATTTTTGACCAACCATAAGGGGTGGAGCCATATAATATAGTATAGATATAGATATAGATATAGATATAGATATAGATATATATACTAATGTGCTCTGCATAATTTTATATTAGAATTTCATGTTTTTTATTACAGAATTCATTGTTTTTATTTATTCCACAAATTAAAAAGCTAGCTAGGCATTCAATCCATTTAATAGGATGCATGCACAATGGAATTAATAATATTAGGGCAAAAGACAACACTTAGCAATGCACTGTTTTTATTTATTGCCTAGCTAGCTTTTGCCCTATTTTAATTTCCTTTTTTGTTAGTAGAAGACAAGTGTACGTTGTCGTTTCCTTTTTTGTTACACGTGTTACTCATGCAAATTAATTTAAGGGTAAATTACACTTTAGTACTTTGCTCTATGGACTGATTTTTGTTTGGTACCATGTTCTTTCAAAAGTGACACTTTGATACCATGTTTTTTGTACCGTTAACATTTTGGTACATGTATTTTAAAGTGACATTTTGATAATATGTTCTTTGCCATTAACACTTTAGTACCCTAAAAAAGATAAAATATGGTAATAAATCGTGAAAGAAAATGGTATCAAAGTGAAACCAATCCATAGAACAGGGTACCAAAGTGTTAACAGTGCAAAGAATAAGGTACCAAAATGTTAACGGTGCAAAGAACAGGATACCAAAGTGTCATTTTTGAAAGAACATGGTACCAAAATGAAATTGATCCATATAACAGGGTATAAAAGTATAATTTATCTTTAATTTAATATTAGAACTTCATATTTTTCTGATTACAAAATATTTATTCTTTTTTGTTGGATGCCTAGCTAGCTTTTGCCCTATTATCCAAATGATTACATTTTACCAATATTACGGGTAAATAACAATTATGGTTATTATTGTTAGGAATAATTAGGATTATTATTATTATAATTTAAAAATTAGGGAGTATATGCACATTTGAGCTCTTGACCGAGTCTTGGGGGAAATTGATTTTATTTTGATTATTGTATTTATTTAGGAAGTAGTAGATTTTAGGAAGATTATTAGAATTATCTTTTCTATTATTCTCACAATCTGTTTGAGATATCTTTCAGATTTATGATTGATTTTTAGAATATTTGATTAGGATTTTTAGATATTTTAAATTCGTGTATTCCCCTATATAAGAAGGTATTTGCTGATTGAATAATATGGACGAGTTCTCCTTATAAAAAAATCCCAATTTGATTAGGATATTTTGAATTTATGATTTCATATGTACTCTCCTAAGAGAGTATTTACGAATTGAATAAGATGAAAGAGTTTCCCCTCACAAAAAATCCCAACAGTGGTATTTTAGGTTTTGAGAGTCTGAGGTAGAGTAGCACACCTCTCACATGTTGAGATCTCTCACATGTTGAGATGATATTGCTACAAAGAACTATGCTAGTGGGAGGAACGAATCCTCGTCATTACTTCAGAGATTTGATATTTGTGTTGAATAACTGCAAGAGCTCGGTGAAAGAATTGACATGAAGAAGATGAGATAAGAGCGGCATAAGAAGTCGAAGAAGAAGAAGTGGATCGTTTGTGAGAAGCGCACAAGATTTGATGATTTTTGGAGAGATGGTGCTCCAATGGGTTAATGATGAGAGAGTGCGTCATTAGCAAAATGATGAGAAAGTGCATCATTATGGAAATAAGAAAAACTTCGTAGAAAATATCCACGGAAAA
Source organism: Chamaecrista fasciculata (assembly GCA_003254925.1). Taxonomy (NCBI): domain Eukaryota; kingdom Viridiplantae; phylum Streptophyta; class Magnoliopsida; order Fabales; family Fabaceae; genus Chamaecrista; species Chamaecrista fasciculata. The sequence goes on from QANZ01048438.1 coordinate 139,397, forward strand.
GTTGAAGATTTATGTAATTAAACTGAATTTTCTTGTGAAGAAATTTCAGTTTAAGGGAGGAATTGTTAGAAATAATTAGAATTATTATTATTATAATTCAAAAATTAGGGAGTATATGCACATTTGAGCTCTTGACCGAGTCTTGGGGGAAATTGATTTTATTTTGATTATTGTATTTATTTAATTATGAGTTCGTTAGCAAGTAGTAGATTTTATGAAGATTATTAGAATTATCTTTTCAATTATTCTCACAATCTGTATGAGATATCTTTCAGATTTATGATTGATTTTTATGATATTTGATTAGGATATTTTGAACTTATGATTTCATATGTACTCCCTTATATAAGAGGATATTTACGAATTGAATAAGATGAAAGAGTTTCCCTTCACAAAAAAATCCCAACAAGTATGATTTATCCAAATGATCACTTTTATTAAAATAAAAATTATAAGAACATTGTAAATTAAACTTTAAAATATTAAAATAAGTAAATAACCATGTCCTAATGTAAATGTTAATCTCCCAAATTGGTTATTTTTATACACTTGTAAATCCATGAAAACCACCTGAACGTAAGCTGGATAGGATTATGAGGTGTGCGCGAAAGAGAGCGATAATACTGGAGGCGATTTTGGAGAAAGAATATTGTAAATTTTTTTTGTTTAAATTAAACTTTATAAGCTGGAAACCATTATATATTGAAAACAACGCAAGGCATCACACTACAGTATTTAGGGTTTATCTGGGTTCGGTGATGAAGTGCATGCAGAACACACACATATTGTCCTTTTCTTTTTTCTTTTTTTTTCCAAAGGTATCCCTCACCTTACTTGATGAGCTAAGGAATAATCCTCTATAAAACATATTGCTTTTTTCTTAATCATTCTATATTTTGTTATTTACATATGCATGAATTATCCTATCATAGGCTATATTATTTCATCGCTTTTTGCTATTGCTTTGATTTTAATAAGAGACAAAGAGAATAGCATTACATCTCATTATATATAAAATATATATATCCACAACCCAAAAATTAAAGCACCGTGGATAACCAGGAAAAATGAAATATAATTTATATTCTCTCCAAATGTTTGCTTAATTTTATATAATTCATGATCCGCTTTTCTATATTATATATGTGTATATATATAATCTATATCTTATTAGATCTCCTTGACCATGATCATGGGTAGGGTACTATGGTATCCAGATCCAGACCCATATATGAGTAGGTATTAAAATAATCCCCATACTCATACTTGCTGGGTAGTCTAATCCCCATACCGGACCTGGACCCGGACCCGGAAAAATTATAAAATAAACTATTTTTTATTAATATAAAAATTATATTCATCCAATTTTTTACATCTATAACTCTTAAAAATAAAAAAATAAATCATAAATATGAATGCATCAATAAAATATTTTAATATTTATAAAAATTTTAATATATTTTTCAATAAAAAGTGTTAAAGTATTATATTTTTTATATATAAAAATATATTTATTATTACTAATGGGTATATGAGTAGGGTACGGATATGGTACCACCATACCCGGACCCGTACCCATCCTTCCCATACCCATAAGGTATTTTCAGGGTCCCCATTGGATATGAGTATTTTGATCATCCCTATCCTTGACTATATATTATACCTAAATGCAATGTTAAATTTCTATGTTTCTAATGGCATCTTCAAGAATAACTTATCATAAATCTCTCCATTACCCTCCCTCCCAACATCCTCTATGAAATTTACTCCACTTCTATGGTTGTTAACTCTCTAAATAATACTTTTATCAATGACTCTTTCTCTTGGTATTTGTCCCCAAATGGTACGTTTACTACCAAATCGGCCTACAAAGTTCTCCTAGCCCATATTAATTCTCAAAACAATAGTAACAGCAGTTTTATAACACAAGTTGGATTTAGAAACTCACTTGTCACCCGGAGAAAAAAATGTTTATTTGGTTACACTTAAAAATGATCTGCTTACTTCCTCTAAGTTTCACAGATTTAACATCATCTGTTCTCCATTGTGCCCCAATGTTTAATTCATCCTAAAGATTTAGATCATACTCTTAGGAATTGTGACAAGATTTCTGATGTTTGGAAGAGTTTTAACGTGAATTGCTCTTTTTTCACTAAACCTTTTACTACCTGGACTGAAGAAAACTGCAAGGACAAATCTGTTTTTTTGAATACTAATTGGGGAACTTTTTTTATCTACTTACTCAGAAACATTTGGCTTACTCTCGAAATAAGTTTATTTTTCAAAAAATCCCAAATCTCCACTACTTTAATGAAAAAAGAAGCTCTTTTCGGTGCAGTTAAATTCTCTAATATTGCCTTAAATCCCACTCCTCATATTGAACCTACTTTACATACACTTAGATCCATATCTTGGGAGAAAACAGAAAATAATTTTTACAAGATCAATACTGATGGTTCTGCTAAATATAATCTCCACTACTTTAATAAAAAATTATATTTATCCCAGACTTAATTATTCTAACTTCCCTAGCGCTTCCCTTTGCTTCAACAAACTCAATTGCAAATTTTGAAAATAACGATGGGCTCATGGATCGGTGTCTTAGCTTCTTTAATTTGTTTCTTTTAAATTATTAAGATAATATGCTAATTAATCACATATACCAAAACTTGACGTTGACGGCCACATCATTAGAGACAATCATAGGGAACAAATTAATATTTTCGTATAACCAATGACTAATTTGTATAGTTTAATTTTGTTATATAAGAATTAAATTGTAATTTAAAAACAAATTCAATGACCAATAAACAATACATTTTCTCATGAATCAAAAGAATCTTATCTCTATCACAAAATTTTATGGGCTCGAAAAAGATTAATTATTGTTTAAATTCTTGAAATAGATAGATAAAAAAAATTGAATGTATATAGATCGAGTGAGGGGAATCAAGAAGTTGAGTCGAGAGTGAGTGGGAAGGAATATATAATAGGATTTATTTAACATGTGTACTTAGGGCACATGTTAAGATTTTTTCTGATTGGTTAGTAGAGCATCTCATATCTTAAAATTTTCGAAAATTCATTTAAAAAATAATTTTTAATATTTGAAAACTCACTTGACCGATCAAAAAAAATTTTAACATGTGCTCTAAAACACATGTTAAAAAGACCCTATATAATAAAGGCCAAAATCCTATTTTGGTCCCCCAGTTATGCTCAGTGTTCCAAATTGGTCCCCCAATTATTTTTCGTTCCATATTGGTCACCCAGTTATGCAAAATTTGACAAAGTTGGTCCCTCTAACAGTTTCCATCCATTTTTCCGTTAAAAAAAAAAGACAAAATTGATTTTCAACTCCTAAAAATTTAATTTTTTTGCATCAAGGACCTTTTTCTCTATAATAGAACCAAAATGTAAGAAAGAAGAAATACCTGGGGGTTTTAGTTTATTTTACACAAAAAAAAAAAACACAACATCCTCCATCACTCTCTCTCCCTCCTCTTCTCAGATCTCGACCAAAAACTCTCTGGCGACGGCGCCGGCATCAGCTTCAACGATCTCTCCGATCAAATGTCTTTCAACTTCGTCTTCCAACTCCTTTGTGGCGCCGATTCAGATCCCGCCGGCACCGGCCTCGGCTCCGACGGACCAAATCTCGTCTTCAAATGGCTCGGCGTTCAGCTTATACCTCTCGCAACCCTAGGCCTCCTTAAGATCTTCAACTACCTCGAAGATTTCATCCTCCGATCCGTGCCAATTCCGTCGTGGACGGTTTCATTGGCGTACAAGAGACTCTCCAACACGTTCTCGACGGCGACGCTCGACGAGGCGGTGGAGAAATTCAAAATCAACAGAGACGAAGCGCTTCACAATTTGATTTTCATGGCGGGATTCAACGCATATGGCGGAATGAAAAGTCAGTTAAAAATAGTTGAAGAATCTGGAGAACATCGTGGTGATATTGCAGAACATGGAGAGAGAGAGAGAGAGAGAGAGAGAGAGAGAGTTTTTGTGTAAAATAAACTAAAACCCCATATATTTCTTCTTGCTTACATTTTGGTTCTATTACAGAGAAAATGATCCTTGATGCAAAAAATTTAAACTTTTAGGAGTTAAAAATCAAATTTGTCTGTTTTTTTAACGGAAAAATGGATAAAAACTGTTAGAGGGACCAACTTTGTCAAATTTTACATAACTGGGGGACCAATATGGAACGAAAAATAACTGGGGACCAATTTGAAACACTGAGCATAACTGGAAGACCAAAATAGGACTTTGGCCTATAATAAATGTTTGAGCATAACTGGGGGACCAAAATAGGACTTTCGCATGTAATAAATGATTGTGGATGTGTGTTGGTGATGACATAAATGACAATGACGACCACATCGATCATATTCTTATCATCTGTGATGCAACTATTCGTATCCGTAATCTGCACATGTGACATGTCACGTTGTCACCCCCACATCTATCCTCAATCCTCATTCTTCACTCTCATCATCATCTCATTATCTAGTTGACATTCTTATTAATCAATTAATAATATATGTATATTTTTTATTTTATTTTCTATCTCTCCCGCCAAGCGAATCTATATATTAAAGGGCACTTTTGTCCACAAAAGCCACGTCACCCTCCCCCCTCCATAATCTCATTCATTCATTTTGATATGCATCCATACTCATCAATTAACTTTCGGCAGCGTTTGGCTTATCCACATATTCTTAATTCATCCTTCTCACACAACTACCACCCTCTCTATTGTCTTAGCAACCAATGAGCCACACAAGTCCCTATCCATATAAACTCCGTGTTTTCAATTCAATTCGCCACGAAGATATATACTTGTTTAAAAATAAAATGAAAAAACTAATGAATATGATATCGATGGCTTCTTTTAATTAATTAGATAAGCAAATTAATTTTTTATTTAAAAGAAAAAACTGCAGTGGAAAACCCAATGGACAAATTGGAGGAGATGTGGCCGGGAGCAGTGAAAGCGAGGAATCCAACTAGCTAGCTCATCACGTGAATTAAAATTCCTTGACTTTTATTACAATGTAGGCCAAAGCACATTTTTTGTCTCAATTTTTTTTTTTTGTATTTTTAGTCTTATATATTTTTTTTTCAAGTTGTAGAATTGATCTCGTGTTACACATTTGGTCTCATATCATTTGTTCAGGTTTCATAATTAGTCCCATATCTTTGGGTTAGATAGGACTGATAGTGAAACTTTTTGCAAAGATATAGGACCAATTTTGCAATAAGCAAAACTTATTTCAAGTTCCTTATATCATTCTTATTAAGTTTTCCAATCAACATTTGACACGTGGCAAAAAATTTATATATGACCAATCGTGATATAAAGAGAGTATTGAACACAACTTTTACATAATCAATCATTGAAGAGAGATAATGTAATTAAAACTTGTGATCGGAGGAACTTGATAGCAAGGATATAAGAAACTTGATATAAGTTTTTTCCTTTTGCAATCTGATAAAAAATATATGAGACCAAAAGTAATATGAGATTAAATTTGTAACCGGAATAAAGGATATGAGACTAAAAGTGTAACAAAAGGAGTTATGGTACCAAATTGAAACCTGAGCAAAAGTTATTGAATCAAAAGTACACTTGCATCAATAATGTATATATTATTAATGAAGAGACTAGAGAGGCAAAGTTGGTGGACATTTTAATTGCAATAATATTACTTGACATATATTCCCCGTATATATATATATTCAAATACAAGAACCCCTATATTTCTCTGTTATAAAAACCGGACCGGCTGAACCGCGAACCAGCCAGTGGTCCGATTTGAGTTGAGCAAAAAACCGGTCAAGAATCGTCTGAACCGGTCAAAAACCGGGAAAACCGCCTTGAATCGGTTGGTTTTGAGGTTGAACCGGTTCAGTTTTTTTCTAATTTTTTTTTTTTTACTTTTTCTTGANTGATCCGG